>JALBCR010000356.1:0-228534 GCA_030710515.1 Abscondita cerata
TGTTCTTCCGGTTCGGACATGCCAATTCAGTCTCAGATGGTATTTTTAACACGGTGTCATTCATATCAATTCATAAATTCTTGTGCGTTAAATTGCCGTGAAAAAGAACTGGTGAAGTCTTCTCGTTTGGTCAAACTATACTAAACATGCTCAGGGCATGTGCTTTCACCCGGTTACCCAAGCAATTTGTTATACTATCATATTAGATACTCCTTACAGGAAGCTCTTTGCAGGTCTTATCTCTGATGCGCGATCTCTGATGATCTACCAGCACCCCAAACCCTCAGAGGTGTCGCCAAGTGTTCTTTCAGAAGGACTGTTTGGTCTGAACTCCGCGCACCGTTAATCTGGAGTTTTGGACATTTTGCGAGTCAACATTGGATCTTTCTAATTCAAGGCACACCGATATGGTATCAATCGTAATCATACTTTATAAGTTTGATAAGTAGTTGTGTACACAGTGTTTGGTTGTGTATTAAATGTTCTCACGAAGTGAACTTCTGTTACTCTCCTCTAAGCTGCGATTACGAAGTCTCTCTTGGCGAGGGCATTTACCCCAATGTTTCCGTTCCATGCTGCATAACTAAGTTCGCTCTTAAGTATGAGGGATCTATGCAAACTCTTTCTTTGTTCTTTATTATCTATAGCGCATGACGCATGATGATCCGCGAAAATAGGTCAAGGAGTCTGATCATAACTCCTGTTAAGAAAGCAGTCAAGAGCGATGTATGTGGATCAATCTTCACTGGGAGGTCAAAGTGTTAAAAATAATGCTGCCTCATCTTAATCAATAAATGCACCTACAAAATTCCCCATCTCGTCACCTAATCCATTCAAAATCTACGTACCGACCTTCATAATTACGTCTGAGGTTTTCTGTCAGCATCTCATCAATAACAATGTTTGCAGATATCAACTTGTTTCTGCGTTTGGTCTGTCATTCACCTATTTGAAGTCCCAGCGATCTTGAAGTAATCGACTTAAACAAAACAGTAAAATACATTTGATACTTCACAACCACATATCCAGTTAGCTAAATCGTACATTACCTTGCGAAAGTTTCGATGCACATCTTTATTTTGTCTTTGCTAGTTTGTCGTAAACTTAGTTCTGGCAAACGACGACCATTTACCTTGAACTCAACTAATTTTGTAAAATTAAGTTTGTTAGCACTTTTTAGTTGTTTAATTTTCTGCACTACCGACATTTTCTATTATAGCGCATGCACACGCGAATCAAAAATAGTATTTTTACAAAACAACACAACAACAGTAAAACATATCACTATAAATTCTTAAATTGATTTAAAACACGCGAAAATCGAATCAAAAATCAAGCGTAGTTGTACACCCTATACGAAGTCAACGTAAACTGCGGGATCCGGCTCATGACCCAAAGTTGATTATTGTTTCGGACGTTCGCGTTTATTCGGGCGCTGCACGTTTTCGAGTTTTTCCGGGTAGATCTAATTCAATGGGGACAATTCGCACCGCCAGCCCAAGGTTGAAGAGGATGAATTACGAACGACGGCCGATAAATTTTAAGTTATTGTACTTGCGACTTAATTACCTATTTTAATAAAACACGTAATAATGAATATTTTTATATATTGTTAAAATTTTTGGGAGGTCATTGACCAAATGACCATATGGACAAGCCGCCACTGATCAAGAGAGGAATAGTTATGCAATGAATACACTTTCGATCTGTTTGTCTTACCCCGCGCACGTTCGTCATTTATGTTGGATCTCCTGGACTGATACCAAATATTAATCAGGATGCTCTGTCTGTACTTTGAAATTGCTTCTACGTACCACAATGATATCATCTTTATATGTCTCACTCAACTTTGCTAGTATGTGATTATTTCTGAAAAAGAACACTTTATGTTTTGGGAATATCGTCCAATGAAAATTGACAGAATTTCTATTGACCTCTATGTATTTACATATAAACTCGACACACCTGGTCCTTTCAACTGTTCAGAATGGACACGAAGGGCTGTTGCAGTTGATGATGAACCTGGTCTGAGGAAGATGAGTGATACCTGCCTTCAGCTGCTAGTAGATCTGATTCAGTGGCGAGTCCCATAAAACACTCCCACCCATTGTATCACCTCTAGAATTAGCTTCTCTTCTAGTTTTGTATCGTATGCATTTAAAATGTTAACTTTCTTTGTCTAGCTAAATTTTTCTACACTTTTCAATTGTTAGCGTCAATTAAAGGTTTCAGTGGCTTTTCCTTTAATGTACACTCATGAAATTTAAAACTTGGACACCACAATTTCTGTAAACAAAAGTTTGCACATTGTGAAGCGGGCTTAAGGGTATCATTTACAATTCTAACAGCAGGTAGTCTCAGCAGGGGTTATCTTATAGAAGGACTGTAGAATGAATCATTACACTAAGCACGTTTTAGAAAATAGGTAATTTACGTTGCTTACTTAATTTTTTCTTTAAAGAATATATTTGAAGGTATCGCTAATTAAACACCATAGCTCGATTAATTATCGAATCAAAATTTTGTTTAGGAAATGTTTACAAAATAAAATTAGAAATAATTTTGATTTAAAAACGTCTACAAGCAATAACTTTTAAATTAAATCAAAAACTAAACATGGTTATTTGGGTTGACTGATTATTACTTATTTTTAAATAAATCTAACCTACTAATTATTGTAAGTTATTAAAAAAATCATTAAACTCTCTATTCATAATATTTAGTCCTTACAAAATGTATATTTTATGACGTTTCATTTTTTCTGTAGTTAATATAAAAAGTGAAAATAAAAACTAAGGCAATTCTTATTGTCAACGTATATATTTAGTTTTTGACAAGAATTTATTACATAATTATAATTAAGATACCAAGTTATAGTTTAAAATTAAATGAAAACTTTTTTTAAATAAAGGTATTACTATATAAATAAATATAAGAAATCAAATGGGTGTGACCTCCATTATTATTGATACATTCTTGGAGGCGTCTGCTCATTGACGCTATCAAGGTATCAATATAATTAATATTAATCGTTTCCCATGCGGTATCAATGGCTGCAATTAGTGCATTACGGTTTACTGGTATAAAATTTGGCCCTTGTTGTCTTCGGATAACAGCAAGTATTTGAGCCCAAACATTTTCGATAATGTTAAAATTTGGGCTTTTTGCTGGCCAGGGTAACAGCTCCAAGTTATTTTCTCTGTATCCAGTTGCGCACAACCCCTGCTGAGACTACCTGCTGTTAGAATTGTAAATGATACCCTTAAGCCCGCTTCACAATGTGCAAACTTTTGTTTACAGAAATTGTGGTGTCCAAGTTTTAAATTTCATGAGTGTACCTGTATCATCATCTTCATTAACAGCGTTAAACACTCTAAGTTCTTAAGCATTGCTTAAGTTAAAGTGGTGTTTGTGCAACCAGCCATTAATATCCGCCATTACTTCCCATGCAATTATGGTAAAATCACGGAACTTGAATTCTCGCAATTTTCCCATCCAAACAACACCAACGATAAACTGAATAGTGAATATGTTAGTAAAAAGGACTCAAAAGATCATTGAAGGAAAACAGGTGGGATTAAACGCCTACTGTAGTAATTTATAGGATTGATACAAATATTATAAGATATTGCATTATAATAATAAAATAAAATAACTATACAGGGTGGCGCAAAACTTCTGACATCGTAGATAACATCGTTGAGGAAAAAACGTATGATTTTCGAAACATTTGTCACATTTAGTACACTTTACTGAGGTAGCATTTTAAAACATTGTTGATTATGCTAGGGTGTTCCAAAAAGTCGCGGTTGATATTTTTAAATGGAACACACTATATTTTGTTCAAAGTTTGAAAAAAGATCTTTATCAAAAATTTTTAAAAAAGTGTCAATGTAATTTTACAGGGATATTTTAGATAATATAGCTAATTATTAGTAAAAATGCAACATACTTTAACGTTCATGTTTATAAAGTAACTTATTAACATGTATTTCTATTAACATGTTATTTCGTTGTAATTACAAACCCCTCTTCCGCCAAGTTGAAAAAAGTTTCCATCTTTTGACGATTGATTGTGGCAGAAAACCACTAAACCGAATTTTACGTTTAAGGAATTATTACAAGCGAAATTTTATACTCTTTAATTTTGAATTGAACACGCTTTTTGGAAGGATGCACGGTTTTTGAATTATATACAAAAAACTGAAAAAAGCGCAAAAATTTTCGGTTTTCTCGTTTCCAAAATTAAGCAAACCTAATACATTTGGAAAATCCACACCGCATTTACTTGAATGCCCAAGGTGGATTAAAATAGTCTCCAGCTCAACCGTATTTTATGGGTAGCACGGCTTTGTTTTCGTCTTACTTGCCTGTAGTACAGTAAATAGAGATACAATTTTGGCAATACGATACCGCTTAGGCCATGTAATTGTAAATAGTATAAAGTAAGCTATAGTCGTATTTTATACCGAAAATGAATTGTCATTATATTGTTTATTAACATTTAAATGCAAAAAAAACGTCTTTTTAATTCTTTTTCAGTTGATAAAAAGTAATGGTGTCGAAAGGTAGTTGTAGAGGATAAAAATACGAATAAAATGAGCGCTAACTTGTCTCGATCGGATAATAATTTTTCGTAAAAATCGAAATAAGTGAAATATCTACGTTTTCTTTAAGAATTCGTAGATCCGTCACTTTTGAGGTGTAGCGTAAATCAGAATAACGTTTTGTTCCTTTCCATTTCACGTTCAAAAACTTTTTTTATTTCTGACAATCGGACCATCACACGAGCATTTAGCTTTGATTGAAGATATTGCATTAAAACATTTAAATCACAACTATGCATAACCTAATTGCCCCACACTTTCAGGTTTTGCACACATTAAGTACGGATAATTACCTTTCTATTTCTCGAAAGATTTATGCTACCTCTCAAAAATGACCGATCTACGAATTTTTAAAGAAAAACGTAAATATTCCACTTTTTCCGATTTTTCTTGGAAAATTATTATCCAATCGAGACAAGTTATCGCTCATTTTATTCCGTATTTTTATCTCCTACAATTTTTCTTTTTACACCTTTTAAAGTTGGTTCATTACTTTTTACTCAACTAAAAAAAGAATAAAAAGCACGGTTTTTTTGCATTTAAATGTTAATAAAACCGTATAATGACAATTCATTTTCGGTATAAAACATAACTATAAGGTAGTTTATACTATTTACAATTACATGGCACAGGCGATACCCTACTATTATTTTTGTAAAAATTTATTTATTAGTTGTTTTTTTATTGACTGGGGTATTGAGCTATTAAAGATCTGTGATATTTTATCATTTCGGAAATATGATGTTTCAGTGTAATATAGTATGTTAAAAAAACCAACCTTATATAGAATCGTTTAGAAAAAATAATAATAATTACGTACTTAATTAAAATTGTGTTACAAGAGAGCGGACCAGTCGCGGGCGCGGGTGGTGAGAAGTGCAGATTTTACGATGATGTATTTATAACCATTCAATTTTTTCGACAAAATGTGAGAGTTTTATTTACATCACTTACAAAGTCTAAAATCACAATGATATATGTACAGGGTGTTTGTCAAGTAATCTAAAAATATTATATGGGGGCGCTTGTCACTCAATTTTAAGACGAAAAGTTCATATAAACATGTGTGATAAGTCTTGTCGTTAATGAGATACACAGGTGTTTATTATTTTATTATGTAGCTTAGTAAACGTATCTGAACATGGTAAACGATTATTAGATAACGCTGGGCACACATACGTCTAGCCTCTAAGGCATTACCATTCGCTAATCCATCAAAAAGTGCATATTAAGCCATTTCGGCATTAGTAAACACAGGCATCGTTGTTAACTTAACACAAAAACATCGTATTATTAACAATTTAGTGTTCGTTGTTTACGTTAGTTTTTAGGTTTGACACAGGTTGTCAACGTTATTCCAAAGGCCACTTAGAATAAGCATGTTTTCGAAACCAGTAGCGTCACCAGAAAAATTAATTTCAATACAATCAGAGCTGATTTATTATAAACAATTTAACACCCTGTATCTCATTAACGACAAGACTTATCACACATGTTTATATGAACTTTTCGTCTTAAATTGAGTAACGAAACGCCCCATATAATATTTTAGATTACCAGGAAACACCCTGTATATACGTTTTACAAACATTCGTTTCTTAAGTTTTAGTCCTATTAGCTCAGCTGTTGGGGCTCTATACTTTTACTTTGATAGTAAATAATTTGTACCTATATTACTTACTGCTGCACGCTTTTTAGTAGGTGCTGAAAGAAATAAATAATAATTTAATAAGAAATTGTTAGTGCGTTATTGTAGTCTTATTTTTTTGCGAGTACACAATTCGAAAATCGATCGAAGTTTAATTTGCAACAGTTTTAAAGTAACGTAATTGGGTTGCTCATTGGCTGTTGAAATTGGCTTACCATATTGGGAATTGTAGGGCAGGTTTGTAAGTATAATCATTTTGGATTATAAATTTCGTGAGATTGTTTGTTGGTTTTTATATAACCTAAGGCAACAAGAACTGTAAATATCTACAAAGTTAATTTAACCACACAACTTCTTTAGACAACCTACAAAAGGCATTAACGTTCTTCCGATATATTTAACAATTTAATTTAACAAGCAGACCAGCATATTAAATCCTACGCAAAACTTAATTAAAATGTTGAAACGGCCCGAGTTTATTCATTCAGAGTGAAAAAATGATTTCAACATTAAGTGTATTAATTTTTATTTCCGCGCGTAAGACGACTTCAGATTCAAATATATATATATATATATATATATATATATATATATATATAATGTTTATTCTTTCACGTGAAACATATATATATATATATATCATATATATTATATCCTTATTTGTATATATATCGATTAGATTCTATCAGTTAAGTCAAACTGATTGTAGCCATTTCAATTTATTTAATTAATTGCGCCTTGTGTCATTATACACCTTTTAAAAGTTTTTAAACGTAAACTAGTTTATTTAATTACTGAGTTGTAGAAGGACGTTGCAACGATTAAGATTGTACGATTAAAATACTGAAGGAATTAAACCGTATTACATACAAATTAAAAAGCGATTTAAATAATTTTTAACACAAACTACTTAAACAAAATGCCGTCTAATTGAAAGCAAGCCGAAAACTTTAGTTGAAATTAGTAATAATGAGACAAATTAGCGATTGTGATCTACATGATAATGATGTAATGGTATAAAGAATACGGAGTAATGGTTCAAGTAATCTTTCAATATATTGTACCAATTGGACATACTGCTTATAAATAATAGATTAATTATTTATTACATTGTCACTTAGACAGCGGCAAAACTTGTAGGTTTTACAGTGATTAAAATATTCTTTACAAAAGTTGATGGATTTTACAGATTTTGGACTAAACCGTATTCAGGGAATTCAATGGTTGCCTTCGAAATCTAATTTTGCTAAAAAATGCGGTAATCTTTTTCTAAATTTGTCATTATACATGGTGTCCAAGAGTGGAAACGCTCAATTTGGACAGAATTTCATGAAATGCTAAAACCGAAACGACACTTGTCAAATAGTTTTTGAAGCGCTAGTCGATGGACACCACCCGCAACTCTCCACCCCTCAGACCCGGCGGCGGGGTGGCAGGTAACTTGAAATCTCAAATAGGAACCACATTTTTTTAATGCAGATTCAGGTACAAATACAAATAAAAATTCAAACATGACCACACACCCCCTACCTCCCGCAATGATGGTGGCCAACATCCGAATGGCTTGATTAAAGTGAGTCCCCTTACCTCTCACCATCAGGGTGCTTGATTAAAGTGAGTCCCCTTGCCTTCTCACCAACTTCTCAGAATTTTTTGAGATATTGACCGGTTTGAGCAGAATTTAGAGGTAACGTAATTTTTACGATTACAGGGAGTATTATCACAAATCCGGAAAATGGTTCAGACAAAACTTTCTAAGTATTTTGAGGCGTAGAATCTGAATCTGCAATAAAAAATGTGGGTTCCTATTTGATATTTGAAAGTTACCCCCACCCCCGCCCACGAAGTGGAGGATTGCGGGTGGTGTCAATCGATAGCGCTTCAAAAAATATTTGACACGTGTGTTTTGGTTTTTGCATTTTTTTATGAAAATTCTGTCAAAATTGAGCGTTTCCACACTTTTTAGACACCCTGTCTGTGGAATGTCCGCCTAATCTAACTACCCTTCAAATTGTTTATGGAATCTGATGATCGTTCCTGTCTCTTTTTATGCAACGACTCTACGAAAAAATATGAAGATTTGGTCCATTGTCTCTCATGTTTAAATTGGTACCACTTGTCTTGGGCTGGAAATCAATACTTTAGATGAATGCCTACACCAATCTTCGAAGAATGGATCTGCTTGTTTTAATAATAATCTTTCTCACCGTCAATCCTCAAGTCATGATGTGCCTAGATCAGATGCTCATTCTGTCCTTCAAATTCTAAAAAGCTTTTCACAGGAGTTCGCGGGTTAAAATTACATTGTAGAAAGGCCTAACCTTCATAGGTTTGGTGGAACCTCTCTAAACGCTGTCAATAGAAGCTGAGATTTGGATTTGAAGAGGATACCTCGAGGCGCTCGGCTAATGGCTGTTCAGAAAATATCCACTTTGATCAATGTTATATTGGCCTATAATGATCTCAATCTTGGGAGGATCTGTTCTTTTTCACATTCTGTGCTTCGAGGATTTGTTCCAAAAATTAAAATCCTAGACATCGGAGCTTCAACTGAATCTTCACATTTTGCAATTTTATTATCTTTTTCAGAGTTTCAGGCGGATCCATAAGCTTAAAGTTTTATTAGGTTTTGATGAATTATCACCAATAGATTAAACAATTCTAATCTGTTAAAGAAAACGCACTCATTTCCATCGAGAATCTGAGAATTCTTGTCACCCGCGGATTCTCAGTCGGAATGTTTTATTGCTATGGTTATGACTGCAATCAAATCAAATCATCAAATGGTTTAGTTGGTATATAACCTCAACATCTTCTTACAGCTTGCCGTCGCAGACGACTAGATTTTTGAAAAATTTATTGTCATTTTGGAGCACTTACCCGATAGCTAATGTCCATGAGGGGTCGTGGACAATTTCTAAAGAAGCAGCAGTTAATCTCAAGCATTAGGAACTTAAAATACAAAAGATCAAATTCACAACAGAAAAAACATATAATTTATAGAGCTTCCTACTTGTGTGACAGGTATACACGCACAAAAGAAGAAAATATAATACGGCAATGCCGAATGCGTAATCCACGTCTCGTGACTTGGATTCAATACTAAATAAACCACGACTACTTCCCCTAATTATATCTACCTTACCGATTTAACATTTGACTCTAGTATTGAAATACTGGCGCAAACAAACGTGAAAATAATTTGTCGGAGGATCCTTCGAGCACAAAATTATCACAAACGGCGCTAAATAACAATTAATTCTGGTTGTTAACGATCGGTTCTGAACATCCATGCAATTATAATTATGATAGTTTTCAAGTTGTTAACGATCAAGAACGGTGAAGGAACAACTTCTGCCTTATAGGAAGATACATCCAAATAATATTCCCAACAAGAAGTTTAAGGGACGTAAATTTTTTTCATAGGCTAGTTTTGTCTTTAGGAGATTTGTTTCCAGATTAACAAAAATTGTGCTTGCGTTTAATAATGAAATTCTTTCAAACTTACAGCATTCGGCAGTGCACACAGACATTACACAGCATTAAATATCGACAAAACTTGTCAACCTACAAGTAATTAAATAATTTTTTATTTTGTTTAATAAAAAGAAGGTCTTTTACCTTTTGACGCAAAAAAACACGTATACTTCACCGAAAACCTAATACCAAACTGTAGTAACCGGAAATTTAATGAAACTAATATACGATTCAATTTTCATTCCATTATCTAAAAACTAAAAGTAAAGTTAAGTTGCCTATACGCCAGGCGCAGAACGGAGCGATAACGAAATTTATTAATCAAAATTTAGAAAGGAAACAAACGTCAACCCAAATATTACTAACCTTCTTTATGAAGCGAATTTATGCGCATCAATTAAAAAGGATAGAGACATACGTTGTATTGCGGTGAGCACTACGTCGTTTGCCTGCGAAGCTGTGTTGTCAAGCTGTCGTAACGGAAACTGATGATTACCTTCGTCCTAAAGAAGTCGGCTTTTTGATTAAAGGTGGTTGTGAAGCAACAGTGGCCATTCCTAATTCTGAAAAGAATAAGGAAAAAGTTATCTTCAAAATTAAGTACAAAACGCTTTTAATTTAGTGGAACGAGACAAGTTGTTAAAACAGTTATGAATCAAATACGGAATGAACCTTACAAATGCGAGATTTTTTCAGTTGTTACATGAAGGATGGTAAGCTGTTAACGCTCGCTGTACCACATGAGGTACACTGTATTAGTTTACCCCTAGTAGTGCTTTCTTTCGACGAATTTCTCTACTGATATGTTAACGTACATGTTAAATACACTATATTCAACAGTTTTCTTAATTATCTTAATACGGTTTACATTTTCGTAAATAAACATAAACATGTGAATTATATTTATTCTCATAATAACAGTGGGTTTTGACCAAGATGTAAATTTTTGGTTATTTAGCCCGATCCAGATTTAGTTACCGACGAAGAGGAATATGATGAAAATCAGTTAGATTTAGATGACTTTCCGTGATATTCTGTAACAGTGGAAATTAATTTTGACAGTGCCAATAATTTAGATGGTGATTGAGATAGTAGCGATGACGAATTTTGACTAAAAATCAACTGTTTGACCGAAGAATAAAAGATACGTTTTGGTTTGGAAGAAAATGAAACCTAAATATAGTAACTTTGAAAATAATGTCCAAAAATTGTGCTGCGATTTGAGAAGACATTCTAAAGGAAGATCTGAAGAATTTTAACCCACTTCAAATTGTTGAACAACTAATAAATGATGAAGTATTTTAACTTATTGCCGAACAAACTACTTTATATGCATATCAGAATAATAGGCTTGATTTCACAGTAACTCTTAGGTGAAATTGTCTGGTTGCTACAAATTACCACAAGAACGGACGTTTTCTAATTTGGATGAAGATGTTCATGTAGATATTGTTTCAAAAGTATGAGTAGAATCGGGCATCGACATAAGACGAAATCTGCATTTGGCGGATAATAGTAACATTGATAAGTCTACCAAGATGTACTACTACTGTGAACTTTGATGAGTCTTATGAACACAAAATTTCCTCAATGGGGTGTTTTAATAAAAAATTGGGTTGATTTAAGCAAAGGGGTCCGGTACCTTTCGTTGTTATATGAATGTATCTTTTCTTAAGAAAGAAATTGTATTAACTGTAACCTACCAACCCGATCAATACCGTTTAACCCCTGATCACATGAAAACATGTAATTTTTAAAGAAAAAATTGTAATAACTGTAAACTACCAACCAACAACGTTTTCCCACCGATCACATGGAAACAACTTAAATTGATTAAAACAAATTTCAACATTCAACAAGGAAATCCAACCAAAAATTGTCTATAGATGAAGTGATGATTAAATATTTTGCCAAACATTGGACGAAACAGTTTATCTGTAGAAAACCTATGAGGATTGGTTACAAAAATTGGTATCTTCTCTCTCGAATTTAAAGTTGTCTTATCGTTACTGCAGCACGTAGCTATTACGGAAGATCACCAAATATTTTTTGACAACCGTTTCACTTTGCGCAAACTTATGTGACTGTGCGTGAAAATCGTCTGAAATAATGTCTTCCCATGTTTTGGAAAAACGTGGAGCATATGAACATTGTTTTGATGATGAAAATGGAATGCTAGCAGTAAAGTGGAACGATAATAGTGTGTACGATGACAACCAATTTTGATAACATGATAACATTTGGTTAAAAATGGTCTAGAACAAAAACATGGTTATGTCGACATAAAACAACCTCTACTCTATAAAATTATAACTTGGGTATGGGGAGGTGTAGATCTAAATAATCAAGCGGTGAATAATTATCGCATAGCAATTAGAGGCAAAAAATGGTGGTGGATTCTGTTCACCGACATGCTCAATGGGCCGTGTAAAATGCCTGGAAACTGCATCAAATTGTTACCGAAGGAAATGAAAGACTTTCTTTACTAGACTTCACGCGTTATGTAGTACGGATAACTCCAGTTTGGAAGCATTGTGCAATCTTAAGAAAATGTAACAAAGCTTTAAATAATTTAGAAATAATTGTCAATGTAAATATGGAACTTCATCATTGGACTGTAGCAAATGTACTCTGTCGAAATGGAGCTTTTTGGATTAGAATGACACAATATTTAGCGCTCCTAGCTTATCTCTGTCTTCGTTACAAGCATTATGAACCTTGTTATGTCAATATAATCATTTACCTGTAATAAGGATCAAATTAGCTGCTTTGATGGGTGTATTAGTCGTTATACTCAAGAGCCATAAGTTGGATGTTTTCAAGACATTTTGACTCCAACGTTAAAGTTTCTAATTCATATGTATGCATATGTGGAGTTAGTGGAGACGAATATGGAAATCATGGGCTGACTTGTAGAAAAGAAACAGGTTGGTGAACGCGTCATTTCTTACTTAATGATCTCATCAAAAGAGCTTTTTCTTCGGCTGTTGGACTATGTAGAGACGATGGGAAAAGACCTGATGGAAAAGAGGAAGATCTCTTGCTTGGGACGCAACCTGTTCTTATACGTCAGTTTCTTATAGCGATCTAAATTTATTTTCCGGTGAAGTAACTGAATTAACCACGACGATAAAAAGTTACATTTTAAATCCCTGCGTTTTTGTTTCATTTTCTGTGGAATCTCTTGGTGATTTTTCTTCTGAGGCTCTTGAGTTTATCATTTATCAATGGACACAGACATTGATAATATCGCAAAACATGATGTATCTCTGATTTTTTAGTATGTTCTTTGGATTCTTAGGAATATGTATACCCAAGTTGGCAATTCTAAAAAGTTGTGGAAAAGTTTTACCCACCAAAAACGGCGAAATATTTGGACTTGTTTTAGATTCAGCTTTATATCTCCTAATCCATGCATTTTTTGCCGACAATTATTCTATATATTTTTTAAGAGCATTAAATTTATAACAAATTAAGGCCCATCGAAGCTCTGTAGATTAATTGGTTAGTTTTAGACCTTCTTTGGACCGAAATTGCATCGAAACGATTAATCCTACAAGTAGAGGTTGTAGACAATTTAATTAGCTTTAAATTAAGCGCAAAGCAGGGCCTGTAAACCTTGCAGTTCTCTCAAAATCTTAAATTAAATCATATAAGGTAAAATCGCATTTTTTCCGAAATGCACCTAAGATGCATGTTGCATGAAGTGAGTAGGTACCAACATTATTAGTCAACAGCTAATGCGTTCAAAATAGGTCTGAGGACTTATTTGACAATTGAACAGGTATTGATGCGTTGACTGAAGGGCCAGGATGGCCTAACGTATGACAGAGGTATCTCTACAAGGGTACTTTCTCGTTGGACGGGCATAGCAGGGTATTGGGATATTACCTCTACAAGTGAACAGTATGTCGATATGCGACTTCTGACGTGAAAAAACTGAAAGCCTGAATAATCATCCACCGTTCTTATAGATAGATAAATACGTATCCATGAGCAGTGGCACTATAGGTGATCTCCGCATAAATTGCCACACTGCCCGAGAAGAAGGACTGAAAGGGGTGAACCGAACTATTGCAAAAACTTTTGGGAATATTAGTTTTTATAGGAAAGAAAAAGTTCCAGTAACCATCTTTCAGCGCATGTGTATCATGATGTTAGGTTATAGCTTTTGTTTTCTCTTTTATTAATCCTCCCTATTACATTAAATGAATAAATGTACCTTAAATGTTGTTATACTCTTCAATTATTTAATTATAGATTTTCCACTGGACCTTAATGGGAGTTGAAACGAGGTTGAAGTGAAAAACACCTTGTCCCTTATTAACGTTGTCGACGTTTCGACCGACGAAGGACAAGGTGTTTTTCACTCCAACATCCCGTTTTCAACTCCCATTAAGAAGGCCCAATTTTGGTTGGAAAATCTATAATTGAATAAATGTACGTATTTTGTTGTGGAAACATATATTTTAACTTCGATTCACCCAGTATATGCTTTCTACATCTATTTATATCTGTGGAATGCAAGGTAGTCAATTTTTCTTTTTCGCAACGTGCAAACCACATCTTGACACCGACCGATTGTGAGATTTTCCCGGTCAAATGTAGTGACGCAATTACCGCATGGCGCTCTCTCTATATCCAATAGCCCTATTTCCCGACCAAAAGATACGTAAAGGAACAAACAGTCAAGCCACAGAAAACGTCAGTGTGTAGACAAAACTATTTTCTGTCGTCGATGGGTGATACCTTCTCCATAGAGTCGTGTGGCATTGAAATAATCCGGTACGGGCTATCATATGAAGCTACGTAAGCTACATATTTAACCATTTTTGTGTGTACTCTTCGACGGGTATCCTGAGGATGACGCCGAAAATAGCATAAATTTGTAGAGAGATCACAACGATATTCTGCAGCATCAGCGGAAATTGTGTTCGGCGCATCAATCAACATCACAGTCCCCAAGAGAAGATGATCTTGAATGACAAAATAAAGGTTTGTTTCATTGAGCATCATCTGTTCTGCTTTTGCTCTCGAGGGGATCCACTAAAACAAAGGTATACTTTCAGAAGAGTGACAGAAGCGAAGGCGGGTTGCGTCCAATCTCACCAGCTCATTCAACCAAGGGAAGTGGAGCCCTGGTTTTAAACCTTTCATAATCGCATTTACCACATCTGCCTCTTCTGGCAGGATATGAAAATGTGGGGCCACTTTAGACAAAATCAAGCCCTAGTGGACCAAGCAAGAGTTTTCCTCCAGACAGATGCCACAGATAAACAAGTCGCAGCAGTCGGTGACAAGTGCCTATTGCTCTGTATGGAGGAAACGAAACGAAAGACGCTGTCAATGATTTATGCTTCCGTACTTTTGTGAAGGTAGCAGCCAACCCCAAAGCGTTTGTCCCCAACCACAGAGGCTACGTCGCATCATCACTATCACACATACTATCAGTTGCAAAAGTGGTTGGAGGTGAAGAAAGAGCCCCCGACTGGGGTTGGAGATTGATCTCGGCTGGACTCATCCCCATTACCAGTCGGCAAGCTCCTGCCCCCGCAGAGATCCTACAAATCCTCTCTTGCGAATGCGAACGTGGCAGAACGCCGCCTTTATCATCATTGAAGAGGACGACGATGACGAGCCTCAAGACAACCATGACAATTCACCAATACTGGAATACCTTTCTATATAGGATGGTATCCTGAAGATGGCGCCGAAAATAACATTAAATTTGTAGAGAGATCACAACGATATTCTACAGCATCAGCGGTAATTGTGTTCAGCGCATCGACTAACATCACAGTCCCAAGAGAAGATGATCTTGAATGACAAAATCAAGGTTTGTTTCATTGAGCATCCTCTGTTCTGCTTTTGCTCTCGAGGGGATCCACTAAAACATAGGTATACTTTCAGAAGAGTGACAGAAGCGCAGGCGGGTTGCGTCCAATTCTCACCAGCTCATTCAACCAACGGGAAGTAGAGCTCTGGATTTAAACCTTTCATAATTGCATTTACTGGGTACGGTACCACCTCTGCCCTCTTCTGGCAGGATATGAAAATGTGGGGCCACTTTAGACAAAATCAAGCCCTAGTGGACCAAGCAAGAGTTTTCCTCCAGACAGATGCCACAGACAAACAAGTCGCAGCAGTCGGTGACAAGTGCCTATTGCTCTGTATGGAGGAAACGAAACGAAAGACGCTGTCAATGATTTATGCTTCCGTACTTTTGTGAAGGTAGCAGCCAACCCCAAAGCGTTTGTCCCCAACGACAGAGGCTACGTCGCATCATCACTATCACACATACTATCAGTTGCAAAAGTGGTTGGAGGTGAAGAAAGAGCCCCCGACTGGGGTTGGAGATTGATCTCGGCTGGACTCATCCTCATTACCAGTCGGCAAGCTCCTGCCCCCGCAGAGATCCTACAAATCCTCTCTTGCGAATGCGAACGTGGCAGAACGCCGCCTTTATCATCATTGAAGAGGACGACGATGACGAGCCTCAAGACAACCATGACAATTCACCAATACTGGAATACCTTTCTATATAGGATGGTATCCTGAAGATGGCGCCGAATATAACATTAAATTTGTAGAGAGATCACGACGATATTCTACAGCATCAGCGTTAATTGTGTTCAGCGCATCGACTAACATCACAGTCCCAAGAGAAGATGATCTTGAATGACAAAATCAAGGTTTGTTTCATTGAGCATCCTCTGTTCTGCTTTTGCTCTCGAGGGATCCACTAAAACAAAGGTATACTTTCAGAAGAGTGACAGAAGCGCAGGCGGGTTGCGTCCAATTCTCACCAGCTCATTCAACCAACGGGAAGTAGAGCTCTGGATTTAAACCTTTCATAATTGCATTTACTGGGTACGGTACCACCTCTGCCCTCTTCTGACAGGATATGAAAATGTGGGGCTACTTCAGACAAAATCAAGCCCTAGTGGACCAAACAAAAGTTTTCCTCCAGACAGATGCCACAAACCAACAAGTTGCAGCAGCCGGTGACAAGTGCCTAGTTCTTCTGTATGGAGGAGACGAAACGAAAGACGCTGTCAACGATTTATGCTTCGGTACTTTTGTGAAGTTAACAGCCAACGCCAAAGCGATTGTCCCCAACCACAGAGGCTACGTCGCATCACTACTATCACACGTACTACCAGGTGCAAAAGTGGTTGGAGGTCAAGAAAGAGCCCAGAGACTGAAGTTGGGGATCTCGACTGGACTCATCCCCATTACCAGTCGGCAAGCTCCTGCCTTCGCAGAGAATCTAAGAATCTTCTTGTGAATGCTCTGGGTAAACGTGGCAGAACGCCGCCCTTACAATCATTGAAGAGGGCGACGATGACGAGCCTCAAGACAACCATGACAATTCACCAATACTGGAATACACCTTCCTATATAGGATGAAGATGGCGACTCACCAATAGTGGAAGACCTAGCTATTGAATAGAGCAACAAAAGTGACGGTCTACGGCCATCAAAACAAGGTGACGAATTTGACTATGTGTCTAATTTGACTGACTGATTGAATGATTAAGTTACTGTTTTTTAGATTACTTATGTTTATATTAAACTACGTTTTACGGTTTTTTAAATGATATCATCCCTTCTTTTTATTACCAAACCATAAAACAAAAGATAGAAAAGGTTATGGAACATTTCTGGTAAAATGGATTTTACCATATATAGGTTTTTTGATAACCAATTGATCTACAAAGATTTGGTTGGGCTTATTTAGTGTTTTTAAAAAACGTATAGAGTATCTTTTGACGAAAATTCATGGATTAGGAGATATAGAGCAGAATCTGAAGTCTAAAAATTTCGCGGTTTTTGGTGTGGAAAATATTTTCAATGTCATTTAATCTTGTTTATGCGTTAGTTGTTGTCAGTGTGTGTAATTTTATTTATTAAATTCTTTTTGTTAATTTGTTTAAAATTTTAAATTGTTGACCACGCATTTAATTATGTGTTTTCCGTTTAAATCGTATAAATTCTTGACTCACACGACCTAATAAATTTAAGCCTTGAGGAAGCCCACGCTTGTTGGGCGAAACGTCGGCAAAATTTAACTTCGGACGTTGTTTTATTTTAACACCTCCACCTAAAGGAGTTCTTCTAAGAAACAAAAAATAATTATAAAGTTAAAATCCTTAACCTTCTAGGTGGAGGTAGGGTTGAAAACAACGGTCTTAGGTTACATAAAAGGTCGACGTTTCGCCCACAACTGCGAGGGCTTTTATCGAATCTAAAAAGTAAATTGAAAACCATCTTTAGCCTCGATAAAGCCCTCGCAGTTGTGGGCGAAACGTCGGCTTTTTATGTAACCTAAGACCGTTGTTTTCAACCCTACCTCCACCTAGAAGGTTAAGGACTTTAGAAACTTAATAGGAGGAAAAAAATACACTCAACTGAAAAAATAATTATTAATTATTTTATTTTCATAGATTACGTTATCTTATAATTTTATCTCTAAAATTATTAAAAACTCAACTGAATAAAATATTTGTTTTAGTAGAGGTGACTTCCTAAAAGTAGAATTGATTTTGGATATTTATGCTACTGTTAAAAATTGATTATAAATAAGGTGTAATTTGAGGTTCTTGATTTGAACAATGATGCTTAGATAGAAAAATGATTAATTAAAGGTACTGTTTCGTACAGAAAAAAAACCTTAAGTAACACACGATACTATGACAACTTTGACTAGTAAACAATCAGCTGTTTTGTCGTTAAGGGCCATTTGTACAATCTCCGCTTAAAGTTAATTTCTAAGAATACAATGGGGCAACAATTTTCGCCTAAAATTAAACCAAAGTAAACTTTAAGCTGAGATTATACAACTGGGCTTTAACCGTGTATTACAAAAAAATAATTTCTGTATTTTAATATTTTATAAATTCTTTTAAAATTTAATAAAATTACGAGGCCATTTTTAACAACAAAATTATTAAAAATTTATGAAATTTTGCTGTAACATATTATAAAACTTTCTAAAATTTCCATAAAATATTTGGAAAAATTAATTAAATAATTTGTAATTAAAAATAACTAAGCCAACTTTAGCACGTTGTGTTTAATTATTTATACATCAACAGTATAAAATATTAATAGGTAATATAGGTACCTACTATCTCTATCTAAAATTTTAAATAATAATAACGGTCGCTGTTTTTGTAAAACCTAATAGGTTTTTTAATAACGTAAGTTTAAAGTTATAAAAAATTAAAAGCGAAAAGTTTGAGTGTTTTTAATAAATATAATCTTTCATGGTAGATGCCATGCCCAAAGGGGATTTAAACATGCCCGCTGTTAAATAATAATGCAGGTTAAAATTAAAACTCTTTTCTTGAATGGATAAAAGTAGTTTTAGTGTTTCGAGGTCGACAGTATCAAAAAAGACGAATTTGCTTTAAATTCTAAGTACGCGAACAAACTACAATAGAAACTCAATTAAATCGACCCTTACACTTGCAATATCTTAACATGCAAAGTTGAGACTTAATTTATTCCAAGTCTCACGTAACGTTGCGCAAGACGCAGAATCTTCTTTGAGAAAATTAGTAAACTTATCTTATTATTGATAAATTTTAGTATTGCATATTGATTACTGTACGGTAAAATAATCTGTAGCCTGTTAATAATTTACACATTGCGGGGAAACGTTACGTTGCACTAGGGGTTACGACCCTTTTTGTTTTAACACAAACCTTTAGGGAAAGTCTAAATCACTGCTTTATTTAGTTAGATTTAACTTTGTTGTAAACAAATGAAACTCTAATAAAAAGGTTAAATATTTCACATTCGCGATATATGTACAATTGCAACTACGATAAAATCTAAAGAAACGACCATTAAGTAAATTAATATTCCAACGAAATCAACACTATCGACTCGCTTTATTTAATTTATGGAATGCAGTTGTAGGTGTTATAAATTACCACGTTTGAATAACGACTTTATTTTGTAGCAAACGACATATTCAACATAGAAATTTACTTTGCCAAATGGTTCATTATTTTAAAATATTGTCTGCATTAATTAAATTATTTACATAGTTTTCATTTAAACATGCTCTAATTTCATTAGAGTATTTTAACGTCAATTAACTTTGAAGCTTACATTTTCCGTTCAAACTTGTAGGTATAGATTATTAATTTGAAACATTGAACAAATATAAATTCTTTAAAAAAACAGATGATTGGATAAGAAGAACCAGTTCTCTGGGTAAGAGGAACAGCGAGTGCAATAACTTCATCTTATTTCTAATTATGATCATTAACACGAATTAAAAATTGATGTCTTGCAACAATAACAAGTGTGACTCTGAAGATACATCGGTGTCGGAATTTCCAAGGGGTAGATTTGGATCCAAAATCTCATCACCTATTAAGTTAAATAAATCGATGAGATGTTAAGAGCATAAAGCCATTAAATCGAAAAATTATGTTAACAACACATAAATGAACTTAATTAATCAGTTAACAAAATGTTAATTTGAAACATGTTCAACATGATCCCAGTTAACCAAAAAACTCAGTTTTGTGGGGAGTGCAGAAGAATGATAATGATCTAAATCACATACAATAAAAAAATATTACAGTTACCAGATACAATTTTTAGTGTCAGAAGGGACAAACAAAGGGATTGAATCAGCAATAAAAACTAAACTGACGACGAAAACTACTAGGATCTTGGATATATTTAAACAAAAATCTCATCATGCAATCAAGTCGTAAATACGTACTAATGCTTAATATTAATAAAAGAACATTAAAATTCTTGAAAAAGCTAGTAACTTAATCAAAAGAAACTAGGCTTTTTCCGCGAAACATTTTATGACTTTAAATTTTGTTGAGTTTAAATTGTCCTGATGGTGAACTCTAGACACAGATGAAGTTGTTCGCTCTTTGTCGTACAGGGTAGTGGGTAAGAACTTGCCGCAATTAAAGAAAGCGCCACCTGCTCGTGTTTCTTTATTCGTCTTCCTTTATGAGCAGGAATAAGAAAAATTTAACTCGAACAAATAACCAACAGAAAAACACGTAAAACTGCACCAAAAACTTTACTCGGACACGTGTTTCAACAGCTAAGCTGTCATCATCAGCGATACCGATACTAAAATTAAAAACAACAGGAAGCTTATATACAGGGTGTTTCATTAATCAGTACAGAAAATGAAACTAGAGATTCCTTGCAAAATTTAAAGGGGGTTTAACATAAAAAAAAAATTTCCTTAAAGCCTCCCCTGAAGAGTTACAGCTCCTTAAAGATGTGTAAAAATTCACATTAATCGATTTTTTCTGAAATGACTTGAAATAAAAAAGAAATCTAAACATTCAAATACTACTACCAAGAAGCCTCCATAATTTCATAATTTTATTCACCCTTGTTCACTGCAAGGGTGAGTCTTACTACCCCTTAGAGTTTTTTACCAGAACTTTTAACTAATTTTTTTCAATTTTAAAATTCAGATTTTGGAGGGCCAATTCAATTAAAAACTTTTTGTCTCTTAAAAATTTCACGTAAACTCAATACTTTTTCACCAAAAAATAAATTAAGCGAACTTGCAGAATTTTTTAATTGATAAGTTGCGTATGCAAGTTTGACATAAATAACAATATTATTATTAACTATCATTTTTAATTTAAATTAACAATATTATTTCAGAGAGTGTTCAAAATGGGCACCATTTTCTTGAATACAGAGCTCTTATTCTTTTGAACAAATTTCCGTTAACGCTACCTAGCATTGCTACAGATTGTCTAACTCTTCAGGGGAGGCTTTAAGGAAATTTTTTTATGTTAAACCCCTCTTTAAATTTTGCAAGGGATCTCCAGTTTCATTTTCTGTACTGATTAATGAAACACCCTGTATACTATCTGCTTATCAGGCATCGTTAAACTTAAGTAATTCTTAAATAAGCTTAAATAATTCCGAAAATCCTAATGGACCGTTATCATCATAATTCATAAGCAAATTTCTGTTTTTAAAAATTTCTAAACTTTCATAAGAATTAAGTTCGTTTTTATTATCTACCCTCTTAATTAATTCAATGTCGCCTACTCTATGGCCATTTTCAAGCTAACACTAACACTATGAGGTTTATAACAAATGATTCCAACCATAGTATGCAACATAAACTTGCATCTTTCAACTTTTGG
Source organism: Abscondita cerata (assembly GCA_030710515.1). Taxonomy (NCBI): domain Eukaryota; kingdom Metazoa; phylum Arthropoda; class Insecta; order Coleoptera; family Lampyridae; genus Abscondita; species Abscondita cerata. The sequence goes on from JALBCR010000356.1 coordinate 21,897, forward strand.
ATTCACAGATTATTACAATTCCCATTGTCAAAACAAAACTTTGATAAAGAATTGCGAAATATTAAGCAGATTGCATCATACAATAGTTTTCAAGAATCAATTGTCACAAACATAATTAGAAAACATAAACATAAGTTAAACATTAGAAACATTACAACGTTAGGAACTAGTAATAGCAAAATAGATAAGAAATATGTCAAATTACCAAATTATCCCACATACACAAAAGGTCTTCAAAAATATTTTTAAAATTTGATTATAAAACAGTAACCTCTAGTAGTAACAACTTGCAAAATCTTTTAGGCAATCCGAAAGACCCAATAGAAATGTGTGATAAATCGGGAATATATAAAATTAATTGTAAAGACTGTAACCAAGTATATATAGGGCAAACCAAGAGACCTATTAAAACTCGTTTTAAAGAGCACGTAGCTCATGTGAAATATCATCGCATAGATAGGTCCAGTGTTGCCATGCATATGCTTGAAAATGGCCATAGAGTAGGCGACATTGAATTAATTAAGATGGTATATAATAAAAACGAAGTTGATTCTTATGAAAGTTTAGAAATTTTTAAAAACAGAAATCTGCTTATGAATTATGATGATAACGGTCCATTAGGATTTTCGGAATTATTTAAGCTTATCTAAGAATCAATTAAGTTTAACGATGCGTGATAAGCAGATAGTATATATAAGCTTCCCGTTGTTTTTAATTTTAGTATCGGTATCGCTGATAATGACAGCTTAGCTGTTGAAACACGTGTCCGAGTAAAGTTTTTGGTTCAGTTTTACCTGTTTTTCTGTTGGTTAAATAGACGCTGCAGTTGGTGTTCCTTCCTTTGATCGAAGAAATAAATTTAATACAAAACGTCTAACATAAGCTTTAAAACACGGTTTCAGACAGATAAATATTAAAAGAGCTATATCACTGATGATTAAATAGGCAACTCACATTACACGATTCGATTAAAAGAAAACACTAGACTATATGTAATTACTTGACGTACTTTATCAATCGAACGTATTTACACTAGTAAGTAAGCGAGATTCTTAAATTTAATCTTAACTGGTTCGCCATAAATTTTTTTTTTATTGGGTATGAAGACCAAAATTGTAGTTATTTAAGTGTTTTTTTATTAATCGATATTTTTCTAGTTAAATAACTAAAGTTTTGGTCTTCGTACCCAATACAAAGAAAAATTTATGGTTTAGTTTGGGCCGAATAATTTCGATTTTTTCGTTATCTAATTATTATCGTACTGATAACAAAGTGGTCATTGGCCGTAAAACAAATAGTCATTAACGACATTAAGCCGATGTGTAGCAAATAACAACCGAGAAAGAAATCTGTAGTAAGTAAGATTAACTCTTCGCTGTGAACTCTTCAACATTCTGAAAAACATTAAGCGCATATTTGCATTCGGCCACTCTACACTGACGACCTCAAAAAGGCGAAACACGTGTATGTAGGTGCCGTTCGTAATTTTGTTATTGAAACTACCAAATGTTCTATACAGTGTGATTCACATGCATGTACATCCTTTTGGAATTCTGAATTAACTTAGGGTTTGGTATTAATTGTACAATAAACTTTTGTTATAATACACCCATTTGCATTGTTTATTTTTTCCGCGATGGCTGTGAAAACTTCTTCTAAACTATTTTCTATTGTGTCTTACAATCTGTGTTTCAGATTCTTCTATAGATAATTCAATTAGATTTCTTAGTCATTTCTACAATCCGTAGTGTCTCGCTTTTGTTTATTGGAAAGACTACGTTTCTTAAGAACTTTGTTCTTTCTCCAACACTGGTTTATAAATTTCTTACTTTTTCCTTTCCCTTTTATTCTGCATACGTTATATTCTTGAGGGTCACTTCATCTACTCTTGCCGCATTTGCAATCTTCAATCATCTCTGATCATCTTCTATTTCTACGGTTTTTAATTTATTATCTATTTCGTCTTCCACTATTTCACTACCTTCCCACTATACTTTCCTGCGTTCAGTAACAATTAATGGATTCTTTCTATCGAACTAAAGTTTAGTTTTTTTTATCTTTTTTATACTATGCGCATGTCATGATGTTTACAATGATCATGAAGGTTGTATTTTCTGTGAGTGATGTTCCACTCCTCCTGTACTGATCTCGCTCATGATCACCTAAAGGTCAATTCAAAAAGCCTTGGTTTTGCAAAAGTTTCTTTCCTTCAGCAGTACGCAGACTTCAATCAACTACTTAAATGAAGCAATGAAACAAAATACCTCAAAATCATTTTGCATTCGACCTCGGACACAAACCAATTAAAGAACTCATACGCGAATACAAGATGATGGTGAATATCTTGAACGGAATTTTTTGTGAAGCCAGGTTAATTACGGCGAGCAAATTGACTTCCATAATAGAAGGTTGCTTCTCAAAAAATGATCTGAAATTCAGGGCTAGTCTCCTTACGTTTGCCTACGCAACCCGTCCGTGTTCCACAGATGAACTTAAGGTTAAAGTCACTTACCTGTGAAGTAAAGAAAAACATATCTCATACACTTAACCTCAATCTTCAGAGCTAAGTCAAGGAAACTTACTTTCATAACGGATGGAAAGAAATTGCGGAAGGTGACACCCGAGGTACAATACGTTTGCTCTCATCATCTGATACTCTTCCAACGTATGCCAATGACTTTTGGAGAAGTACCCCGCTCCTTCTACACCACGTCAGTTTTCCTTGGGTCCGATAGCGTGTCGCAATCTCTTACAAAGTCGAAAAAAGGTGTTTTGAAAGCAATCTTTTCTTTCCCTGCTGGTTTCGCTTACGGCATCAATGGACTAAGGCCACCGCACCTCAAGGATTTGTGCGCACCTCTAACTGCAGATGCAGGTAGAAAAATACTGCAGCCAATCACAAAACTTTGCTCCATAGACCAGTTTTTGACGAAATTGCAGATGTTGTGTATGGAGCGACACTGTATGCTTTGAAAAAAAAATGGTAGCATCCATTCTATTGCTATGGGGAACACTCTACGTAGGCCGATCTCCAAATTAGGATGAAAATCCTACACTAATCAGATTGGAGAGAGACTACGATCTCGACACGAAAGGTGGTTGTGAGGCAGCTGTCTATACATTCACACACACCTTCATTGAGGATAACAAAGGGTCGGCCAAAATCCTACTGAAAATTGACTTCAACAATGCGTTTAATTCTTTGGAGAGAGATGATTCGACAGTCTATAACTGAAGCATTATTATCAGAATTCAACTTATAGTGCTTAGACGATGGTACTATTGCCGGGACCCCAGGGGATGTTTCACAAAACTTCGAGCAACTATTGGAGAAACACAGACAAATGGTTCTTTCTGTAAACAATGGGGAAAGCAATAAATTATTTCTGATGCAAAAAACCGGAAACGGTGATATCTTGTTTTGAAGATACATGTCTTGGTATCAAAGTAGCGAATGACGACCCGCTTTCTTTGCTCGAAGCACCTATAACTGAAAGCTGCTGCCCGTTGACCGTTTCCGCAAAGCATGAAGAACTCCAGCTCCTCTTTTCACGACTACCCTCCTTGAGTAGTCATATATCCTATTACATGTTAAACTTCTGATTTGTAATTCCAAAGTCAATGTTAACGCTACACACGACATACACATCGAAATGCTCAGAAGTTATCCAAAAAATAAACATTGGTATTTAGAACGTTTTTGGAATCCGAATACCTCCTTTAACGAACAGCAGTTGACTCTAGCTTTTTTACCCATCACTGTTGGAATCAGAAAAGCAAGTCATATAGCCTTGTCCGCCGTTCTATCGTTTATAAATACCATGGTATACCTCGTCTCCATGATGTTACCCTCACTCAGAGACCTAGAATGTAATCACTCATTACGCTAAAGTCGAAGAATTATGGGAGCACAACTAGATACACTATATTTCCGCCAAAGGCATATCAGCAGATGAACTAGGACTTGATAGTGACACAAGCAGCCCTAATAGATAAATTTGATTTTTTGATCCCACATCAACATGCACCTCAGAGAGATGAAAGCAATGGCTGATGGCTTACAGTGACTCCATCAAGAAATATAAAAATACTCTATTGTATTTTTATAATCGCAATTGCAATTGGTTATGATTGTGGTGTTTACGTTCCCCACACTTGCATGTGTGGACAAGTTATCGACAAGAGGAGTAGGTACTCATGATCTATCCTCCAAAAAAACGTTGTTTGGGATGCAACATGCACCTACACTTTAGCGAACACTCATGTACTAACTTCCTTCTGTTGGTTATGCAGCAAAAGTTGTAGCTCAGAAAAACGAAAAACAAAGATAAAAATCTACTTGACCAAAACTTCTTTTTTGTGCCTTTCGCGTGGAAACCCTTGGCGCATGGGGAATAGATGCTCTAAGGTTCACAAAGTCCTTAGGTGAAAAAATGAGAACAGTAATCGGAAATCCACGTTTCAAACAATATTTTGTTCTAAGTGTAAGTCTTGCGATACAGAGAGGGAACGCTGCTAGTATAATGGGGACGTTACATCTCGGAACGGACATCTTTTTATTTTATTTTGTATTGTTTCTATATGTTTCCCGCGTGATTTTTGCTTTGCTTTACTTACTTTATCCTTTACTACGTTTCTTTGGATTTCACACTTTTGATAATAAGTTAGTCATGAATTTTTCCATAATTAGTTTTTTTTCTTGTAGTTGTTACTCCTACTGTTTTTACAACTCTCGTTATTGTATTTAATAGTATTTGTTTAAGGGTGTTCCAGTTGTTATTTATACCCTTTCCTTAACACCAAATCTTCTATTTATTTGTTCCATTACTTCCCGTTCATTTTACACACTTTTTTATTTTTTGTAAGTCGTCTACTTTTCTCTTCTTTCTCTCTTCACTTTGCAGTCTTCTATATCATCTTCCTATCTGTTTTCTTGTTTTATTGTTACCACTCTGCTTTTCATTTTCGTTGTACATTTATGAATTTCTGCAACAGTATTGTTCCATTATTAGTATTTTTGAACATTTCATGTGGCAGTTTCCAGAATATGTCCTTCTCCTTTTACTCGCTCTCATTTCGCCCATTGGCTAAAACTAACTTTTAAAAAATAAAAGATTTATTGTTAATAAATCGTCGCTTCCTTACATTGAATATATATATAACAGGTTTGGGTTGTAATAAGTTTTCGAGGCGATAATTTATTAATGCAAATCAAAGTTGGATCGAAAGCTTGCAGTTTTTTAATTAAATTGAACGAAGGCGAACAATTTTAATAACAATTTATATATTCATTTATGTATGTGTTGTTTTAATTGCAATTATATCTACCACCTGTTTTACGTTATTAATAACAAACAGATTAATTTGAATCGAAAACACTATCTCGCACTTAATGAAGAAGATGTAAAAAATTGACTTCTTTAATCAATGACGTAACCGACCCGAATATATATGTTATAAAAACGTTTCGAAAAACGTGAATTAACGGTAAATCCAATTTATCTAATTTGATAAAAACCAATGCATGAAAAGAAGTAAACGTAATAAAAGTTACGTACTCCAGGTCAATAATTACTACACCTAGATTTCATGAATTGGGCCAATAGAAAACCATAAAACATCGATGGAGTATTCAAAATAATTTTATATTAGATTTAAGCTAACGGGTGTTCAAATAAATTAGGTAGGTCTCGGAATTTTCTTGACATTTGGTAATTTTTTTAACTAAGTAGTCAGGTGATACAAAGTTTAGGTTAAAATTCATGATACCTCATTTCTGTCAATTTTTAAGTGCCACCACACGTTATTTTGATGTACTTTCTGCAATTGTTTGCACGATGCCACTTAAATATTTATAAATATTAGTTTTAATGTTTCACAAACCAGGAAATCGTTCGAAAAAACAACGACAAGAAAAATAATTTAAATGAAAAACCTCGACCACATATATTTAATGTTAGTAATAAAATGTCAACTATAAACTTAAGTAATTTCTGTACACATTTCATTAGCACAAAATGCCAAGGACCCTTTCATTACACAAAATTTGCAAGGGTTTAGAGATTGTTATCCTTAACAAAAGTAATTAAAATTAAAAACAATTAGTACATTATAACTGTAATGGTGATACATTAATTTGAATTGTTTGCCTCATTAATGTTAACTTGCATTTTTTTCCCTAAATATTTGGTTGAGAATCCAAAATTCCATTACATTATTCTTATAATATCAATTTTTACGGAAAGTAAAAATAAATTGCGGGAAGTTTATAAAAGTCATGTAACTGTTTTGAATAATTACTTTAATTTATTATTATTTTTAATTAAAGGATCATTTATGACTTGTGGTAATTTAAATAAAAGTTTTTTTTTAATTTCATCATTGGTTGTGGTAAATTGAGTAGATTGCAGTACAGCTGCTATTGTCTGTTTAGCGCACCAAAAAGTGAAACTACACCTTTGTTATAAATTTGCAACAATTTGGACCAATGCACGAATAGAAGAGTTTACACAATGGAAATATGTTAAATAAATTTGTTGTAGACTGAATTTAAAAATTGACCAATAAAATAATTCTGGTTTAACTATTTTCATAGTTTTCATAGTATAGTGTATAAGGTTTGCGTAAATGGGTCATACTTATACATTGTCAATTGGAAAATTTAGACAATTTCATTTTAGTTCTTTCCATTATGAGTATGGTAAACTAATGTTAATTGGGGTAGGTGATAAAACAAGATGAGATGCCCAACCGAGTTGGTGAATACAAGATTAAAAACCCATTAAATCACATACACTATCACCCAATATATTTTATTACTTTTCTCGCCAGTCTAGTCAGCAATAAGCCTGATTAAAAAGCCATTTCTTTGCTTTTCCCTGTGATATTGTTGGCATCTTATTGAAAATGTTAAATGACAGTTCGTATATCCTCGAAACTTCTTTACATTAGTGTTTGAAGAAGTTATTAAACTCATTAAGTCTTAGTAAATAAAATTTTAAAACAATTAGCCTCAATTAGCTATCAAATATATAAATGATTTAGTTGTAATTGAAAAGTGTTATTTATTCACCAAAACTAACTATTAAAAAACTGTAAAAGTTACTTGGAATTCAAAAATTCAATTTGCAATAAAGATATCGTAAAAGTCAGTGTGTTAATCTAGCTTGTGCGGTTCTCTTTATATTAATGCTACCGGATATCGTTTGAAAAATGGGCTATAATTTATATAAGGCTTATATGTAAAATTAGATTGCCTTTTTTGCGATACTGACAAAGTTTGCTTTCACGCAATTCAATTCGTTTTAATTGAGAATCAAAAACTAGAGTCGATAGAGTGCATTACGGAAAACGTATCAACCTCTTTTCTATGACAAGACTTAATTATGAAAAGAGAGTAATTCTAAATGGCTGACTCGAGAAATCTGTGATTAATATTCATAAAGGGAGAGGGTGGTACTTACATACTGCTCGAAAAACAGTTTCAGATTTACTTTTTGTTTAAAAAATATTGTTTAATACAAATACGCAAAGTGAAATTCGAAAAAAATAATCAACTTTAACACTATAAAGTTTTATAATTTGAGTGGGATAAGCTGAGTTCGCTCGTTTGAGCGGTTGAATTTTTTTTTCTAACTCGAAAGATTTTCCACACGATTAAACTTTATTCCACGCTCCCTTCTCCCGATAGAATTGAGGGGATAGATCTGTTTCAATATGTCACTGTCTTCTCCTGTCACTTTAGGATTATTACAAAAAGTTCCCAAACGTAATATTAAAATTTGCTCGAGGACTTATTTAAATTTATCACTAATTGATTGTTTAATAGTTTTTCGTGTTCGGCGAATGTCAAATTGTAGAAAGTTTATTTTTTCAATTTACATCTTCGGCAGTGAATTAATAATATTATTATGTTGGTTTTGATAGAATTAATTGATTTTACTAAATTAACTAGATTTTTGTGTCAAATATATATTACTTTAAATAAGAGCACATTAATAAAATAACATTTATAGTCTAAAAAGCGGTAATCACGTGGTAATTGTTGATTCAGTTGAGTTTGTTTTAATTTGTTCTTTGGTGTGCCAAGATTTATTTTTAATGTAGGCAAGACGTCGTTTTTGTCTAAGAGCAAATGGGAAAGAGTTGAAGCCACAAATCACTGTTGAAGCACCTAGTATAAAAATAATCCTGTTATTTACCTTCAATATCTGTCGCTATAGACCGTAGGGAAACTTTTATTATTATTACTACAATAAATCAAAGATTTAACACTTCATTTTTTCTAGAGAAAAGAAACGTTATGTTAAAGATGTTGGGTCTTTCTTAACCATCTCAGTGAGATGTAGTACAACACCTTTAGATTTAGGTTTAGATATAATCTGGAATGCAGGTATAGCACGGAATCAGTACTGACCTTGGATTGAGAGGGGTCATCTTCTCTAATTCGAGGAAACGTTTCCCGAAACATTTCCATCTTCTAGACATCGTGGTTTCACACTCCGTAAGAAAATGAATGTGGATCTCCTCCGACACGCAGCAAAATCTGCATATATACTTGCACATCAATCTTGGTAAGATGTCCGCCTAGTCGGCAGTGTCCCGTCAGTAAGTCCGTGTGAATTCTTAAGTGATGTCCGTTGACTGATTAGTAATCCCTGCACTCTTTACAGGTGTAGTCACCTAGTAGAGTTTCGGACTGCCTCAGTACTGGTAACCTGCCGCCCAGGCTTTCTTGTTGCCTAGTGCCACCCGGAAGTTACCTCATATCGTCTCTGTGGGAGGGAAGCAGGGGATATCTCCTATTGACTAAGGTTCTGTCCAAGTGATTGAGCTCGCACCACAATCCTTTTCTAGACTTTCAAGGCGCAGTAGCGCTACCCTGGCCTTTCTATCAACGACAAGATGAAGAGAACTTAGTCCCAAAAGATGCTTAATACTTGCCGTGAGGCAGGTGAGCACAATACGTAATAATGGTGCGAACCATCATGCAGTACATTCATTGCAGTATTTTGAGCTTGCAACCCAATTTCTTACCTGCGAGTTTGCTGCAAAACTATCTGGGTTCTTGTGGCTTTGTTCCTTCTATTCCTTGTCTCTTATCTAGAGTAATACCTAGGTATTTGAACGAGTCACTGAAGCCGATGATTGTCCCACCAACCTGAATTTTTCATACTTGCCCTGGGCCAAGATAATAATGTCATCACTATATCCCTGACAGGGGATTCCTTGGTTAGACAAAATGCAAAGAAGATTATTTACCACAACGGTGGAGTTTTCCCGTCTTGCTTCAGCCCTTCTGGTTTTTAGAAGTTCTGCCAACCATCTGACAATATCTACTTTGCCTCCGTTGCATGGAGCAAGTAGTTATGCAAGGCGTTGTCGAAGGCCCCTGCAATGTCTATGAAGGCACAAATAGTAGTTTCCTTCTGCTTTCCGTAGATCTGCTTATCCTGTATGCATGCTGATCCCGGTGTAATGGGGCCTGGGTGAGCGTTGTTGTATGATATAGTTATACACCATTTTCTCCAGCCTCTTGAGCAGAAAAGACGAGAGGCTGATGGGTTTGTAGGTCTAGGGTTGTGGGTGTCTTTCTTTCCAGCGTTTGGTATAAATACCAACCTTGCCGTACTCCAGCTCTTGAGTATATACTCCAATGCCAAACTGCTCCTGAAAATTCTTATCCTTATCAGGAAGGAAAGGGCACAACACAAAAATAGGGAAAAATTTTTTTGGAAATTTTGTAAATCCAACAAAAAAAAGCCCGGAAGAAGCCCAACAGCTTCTTTACCCGAGCTTAAATTAAAGTAATTTATTTTGAATACAACTACTTAATATTGATTGGATAAATAATTGATTAAAGAAACAACCAACAACCAACGAACGAATTCAATGAATGGTACTAAGTAAGTTAATAAATTGTATTTAAGAACAAAAAACAAAAGGTCAATTAAAATTCAATTTAATAACCCCCTTTACATCACAAATATTTTATTATAAATTTTTTTATTATCTGGTTTTAATCGAGGATAAAATAAAAGAAAAAAAAAAAAAAAAAAAAAAAGAAAAAAAGAAGAAAAAAAAAAAAAACCAAAAGGAGAGGGAAAAAAAAAAAAAAAAAAAAAAAAAAAAAAGAAAAGAAAGGAAAAAAAAAAAGAAAAAAAAAAAGGGAGAAGTAAGAAGAAAAAAAAAAAAAAAAAAAAAAAAAAAAAAAAAAAAAAAAAAAAAGAAAAAAGGAAAAAAAAAAAAGGTTACAAAAAAAAAAAAAAAAAAATCTTTAACTTTTAATATAATTAAAACAGCCGGTCAAAAAAAAAATCAACCTACCCCCTCAACCTTTTTCTTTCATATTTTTTTTTTTCCTTTTTTTTTTCTCTATCATTTAAACACTTTTGGTTTTTAACCCCCCCTTCTTCCCACTCCCCTCCAAAATAATATTTTAAAAAAATCAAATTTTCAATTTATCTATATTTTTATTATAGTTACAGGGGGGGTTGGTGAAAAAAAAAAAAAAAAGAAAAAATAAAAATCAAGAAAATTAATAATAAAAAAATATAAAAAGAAAAATAACAAAGAAAGTTTTTTTTTTATGTATGTTTTCTCGCGCGTTTTTTGGCTAAGATTATTATCTTCCGGGTTGAGCCGTGTTCGTCCTTCCTTCCTACGTTCTCTGCTTGACGTTTCGCTAACCATGCTGTTAGCTTCTTCAGAAGTTACTCTAAAGACTGATGTTGTTGTCTTCTGCTCCTCGTTATATACCTATGTTCCGTTACGGTTGGTTGATGTCGATCAGTGACGGGTGGTTGGTTTTCGATGGTTGGTTGATCTTCTGTTTGGTATCGACTAATTTTGTGGCGACATTTGTTTTCTTTGTTTTTGTGAAGAGTTAGTTTCCACGTGTTGCTTAATCGGTAACCATCTTCTCGATTGAAGTTGTTTTTATTTTTCATAATTTCTAAGGATTCTCTGATTATCCTTGGATAGTAGTTGTTAGTCCTTGATAGAACTTTAGCTTCCTCGAAGTTGATGATGTGTTTTCCTTTTTCGTGTAGATGTTCTGCGATTGCTGATTTATCTACCGCTCTGGACTTGGCGTCTCGGTGATGTTCTTTTAATCTACATTTTATGTTGCGTCCGGTTTGACCAATGTAGACCTTTCCACATGAACAATCAATTTGGTAGACCCCTTTTGTTGAGAGTTTCGGCAGGTTATCTTTATTAGAAGGTAGTAGTTGCTGGATTTTTCTAACCGTTCCAAACCTGACACCGATATTCTTCTTCTCCAATGATTTTCTTAATTTGTCAGTTACTCCAGCAATGAATGGCAAACGAGCGTAGGTGGTGACCTGTTCCTTCTCTTTTCGGATTTCCTGCGACAGGCGGCTCTTATTTCTTTTCTGGTATAGCCGTTCTTCATTAGGGCTTGTTGGACGTGTCGAAGTTCTTCTGCCTTGTGAACCTCGTCAGGAATCTTGTTAGCTCTATGCAATAAAGTTTTGATTAGAGACCGCTTCTGCTGTGGATGATGGTGTGATGTGGCATGGAGGTATCGGTCGGTGTGTGTCTTTTTACGATATACACTATGAGCCAACTTGTTGTTATCCCTCGTTTCACTAGAACATCCAGGAAGGGAAGCTCCTTATTCTCTTCTGTCTCCATGGTAAACTTGATCTTTTCGTGCTGAGTGTTGAGGTGGTTAAGAAATACAGTAAGTGCTTCTTTCCCATGAGGCCATATGACAAAGGTATCGTCCACGTATCTGAACCAGCATTTCGGTTTCTGTTCGCTGGATTGAATGGCTTCTTGCTCGAATGCTTCCATAAAGATATTCGCAATAACCGGTGATAATGGTGATCCCATGGCTGCACCTGATTTTTGTTCGTAGAAATCTCCGTTCCATAGAAAGTAAGTTGTATTCAGACATATTCTTGCTAGCTCTGGTATGTCTTCTCTTAACCCATGGGTTGTGCACAGTTGTTTTATGATGTTATGTGTATCGTCGACTGGTACGTTAGTGAATAGCGATTCTACATCAAAACTAACTAGTATATCGTCATTGGTTACTTCCAGAGTCATCAGTAATTCGACGAAGTGTTCGGAGTTCTTCACAAAAGATTCAGTTCTTCCCACGTACGGTTGTAGAAACTTAGCCACGTAACGGGCCAGTTCATAAGTTGGAGATCCACATGTGCTGACAATTGGCCTTAGGGGTTACCAAATTTGTGAATTTTGGTAATCCGTATAGTCTAGGTGGTCTGGTCCCGGAAGGTAGCAGTTGACGATGTTGATCGACTGGTATAGCTGAATGTTTGATTGCGGCTCTCGTTTGTTTTTCAATTTTGTTGGTTGGATCTCCTTTTAACTTGGTGTAAAGTTGTGGATCCAGTAGCAATTTGATTTTCATTTTGTAGTCTTCGGTGTTCATGACTACTGTAGCGTTGCCTTTATCTGCGCGTGTCACCATGATTTCTTGATTGCTTCTGAGTTCTTTTAATGCAATTTCTTCTGCGCGAGTGATGTTCCTACGTGGAGCTTTGGAACGTTGTAAAATCCGGCAAGTCTCGTGGCGTATTTCCTCTGCTTCTTCAACTGGAAGCTTTCTGATGACACTTTCCACTTCTGCTATTATCTCTTCTGTGGGTATCTTGCTTGGAGCAATGGCGTAGTTCATCCCTTTTGACAAAATTGATATGCAGTCTTCGGTGAGTGGGTAGTCCGACAAGTTTACAACTGTTTTGTTTTCGTCCAATTTATAGCTGGTTTGCTGGTGCTTGGTACTTAATTTCTCAAACTTCTTGATATGCCTGTTAGTGGTTGATTGTAGGTGGTATTCCCCATGTTCGTAGCTGATGCGATCTATGGTGTTCCATGTTTCTTTATCCAGTATGCTGCTCAGTTGTAGATGTAGCTGGTATAGTTCTGTTGACGTTATATGCAGTTGATGGTAAGTATAACGTACTCTTTCTCGAGTGAGTGCCTTCTCACTACGTTCGATGATTCTTCTTGCACGATTTGTTGCGATATGATGGCGAATTTTCACAAAAGTAGGCGTCACCTCCTGGTCTCGGCATCGTCGTAGATATGCTAATGAGGATAGCAGTTGATTCTTCTTCTTCCGTAACTTATCCAGTTTCCTGGTTTTCTGGTAGATATCCTCCCCGTAGAGGCGTCTAATGTATGAATGTAAGCTTTCGCGGCTGTTGTCACTAAGATTATTATCTTCCGGGTTGAGCCGTGTTCGTCCTTCCTTCCTACGTTCTCTGCTTGACGTTTCGCTAACCATGCTGTTAGCTTCTTCAGAAGTTACTCTAAAGATGCCGAGACCAGGAGGTGACGCCTACTTTTGTGAAAATTCCCATATCGCAAAAAAAACCCACCACCGACAACTCCATGCCACCACACACCATCAACAACCACAAAAGCCCTCCCCAAAAAAAAAAACCTTACAAAAAAAAAACAAAAATCCTCACCAGGAACAAAAAACAAAAAAACCCCCACAAACCCCAACAACCCAAAAAAAAAACCACCCCCACCCAAAAAAAAAAAACCCCCCCCCCAAAAAAAAACAAAAAAAAAAAAAAAAACCACCCCCCACCCCCCCCTTCCCCCCCCCTCCCTAAAAAAAAAAAAAAAAAAAAAAAATCATTGGGAAAAGAATATCGTTCAGGTTTGAACGGTTAAAAAATCCAGCAACTACTACCTTCTAATAAAGATAACCTGCCGAAACTCTCAACAAAGGGCTACCAAATTGATTGTTCATGTGGAAAGGTCTACATTGGTCAAACCGGACGCAACATAAAATGTAGATTAAAAGAACATCACCGAGACGCCAAGTCCAGAGCGGTAGATAAATCAGCAATCGCAGAACATCTACACGAAAAAGGAAAACACATCATCAACTTCGAGGAAGCTAAAGTTCTATCAAGGACTAACAACTACTATCCAAGGATAATCAGAGAATCCTTAGAAATTATGAAAAATAAAAACAACTTCAATCGAGAAGATGGTTACCGATTAAGCAACACGTGGAAACTAACTCTTCACAAAAACAAAGAAAACAAATGTCGCCACAAAATTAGTCGATACCAAACAGAAGATCAACCAACCATCGAAACCCAACCACCCGTCACTGATCGACCTCTACCAACCGTAACGGAACATAGGTATATAACGAGGAGCAGAAGACAACAACATCAGTCTTTAGAGTAACTTCTGAAGAAGCTAACAGCATGGTTAGCGAAACGTCAAGCAGAGAACGTAGGAAGGAAGGACGAACACGGCTCAACCCGGAAGATAATAATCTTAAAGAATCACTCCTTCAATTCCTCAAAGGAATGAACAGTTTCTTGAATTAGTTTATTGCTTAGATTATTGGTAAACTTATGAGTAAATTCGAACAATATACCATGACTTTCAGTTGGTATAGGGGTGAAGACGTATTCACCTGTGACTTGTTAATATTTCTCGGCAGCATGTTCCGCAAGTTTTATTGTCTTTCCCCACATTAAATTTCTTTCATTTGACCAAGGAGTCAAAGTCATTCCGTCTGACCATTTCCTTTTAAGATTCCTAAAGGCTCCAAAGTGGATGGAATATGAGCAGAACCAAGAGTCTTCCTAATTATTTTATTTAATATTTAGATGATCTTCTGATTAATTCAGAACAAGACAAGGCATGATTTCCAAACTTGCCAACAACTGTTCGCGTTTGTGAGTTATGTCAAATTGTTCCAATTTTTCAAATAGGACACCCTGTATACAATATTCTCAATCGATAGGAAATTGAATAGTGAATAAAAAGTATCTTATTATTTTTTATCCTAAAGTCAAAAATGATAGAGCTATATAAACTACTATCGTTTGTTGTATAAATGTCATCAGAATTAAAATATCAAATTGAAGTTTCACTGGTAAACAGTTTACAGCCACTAAAAGCGTTTACAGGCGGCCTCAAAAATGCTTGGACCAAGATGATGACGTTTCTGAGCATCTAATTTGAATTTATTTTTTAATGTTCATAGAATAAATTAAAATAAACGATATCCTTTCGCTTCATGGATATTCCTCCTTCTTTATTTCATTTACCACTTCTACTGGATATAGCCACCGTTAATTTTGTATGTTGATTTATCCCTATCACGACATAATTTTTGTCTGCCGTGACCAAGATTCGAAACGCCTCGACCAACGGTTTTCCGACTACTAAATTTGACTACGTCCTTGGCATTACTACTCGACCACCCACGGGTCTGATATTCCTCCTACTTTCTACTTTATGGTAAGGCAAAGTTATAACTAACACAGCCACCTTAATCAATTTGAAAAATCATCAATAGCTCTGTCATTTTTGACTTTAGGATAAAAAATAATGGGACACTTTTTGTTCAGTATTCAATTTTCTATCGATTGAGAATATTGTATACAGGGTATCTTATTTGAAAAAATTGAACCATTTGACATAACTCGTGAACTCGATTTTTATTCGGTTTTCACCATAGTGATGAGAGAAACAAATGCTACTAGTTTGCTTATTCAACCGACCCTGTAGCTCTAATATTAACAAAGTTGGCAATAGCGCCGACTTAAGTTTGAAAACCCTGTATAGTAGTTGAAAATAGGGAGGTGGAAGAATCGAATGATCAACCGCCAGATGTGTTTTCAATACAGAAAGAAAACGAAGGATGGAAAAATTTACAAGCAAAAAGGATGATAGCGAAGTTCAGATGTGGGAATGAGGAAAATAATTTGGTGGGAGGATGAGATGACAAAGTGTAGAATATGTTACGAAGGGTTAGGGATTATGGGTGGAGGAATGTGGAGAAAATATATTGAGAGAAAGAAAAAAGGAATGCGTTGCTTTAAGAACGTCCTGATGAAGAGAAGAGAAACATAGGGAAAGATGTTTCAAACAAAAATTATTTGAATATTTTTGATAAATAATATGTTGTAATAAAAAATACAAGCGAAAAACTTATTACGCTTTTTTTATACTATTCGAGGATAATAACTTTTATTTGAAACATTTTCTTGTAAATATCCTTGGTGGAAAGTTGAAGTCTGTAAACTATTATCTGAGATAGGTACTCTGTATATGTCTTCGGAAATAAGAACAGTATATTAAAAAGCATTTATTTAAGCACAGTAACGAGTTTGGGAACAAATGAGTACCCAAAAAGGACTGTTATTTTTTTTATTTTGCCGTTTTGTACCGCTTTGTCAATAAAAAGAAGAAAACCGTAAACATTTAATAATTTAAGTAAGTCTGGTAAATTGGCAACACTCATTTGTCTTCAATTTACTTTTTAGGTTAAGGTACAAGAAGTATGATGACATTGATAGACGAAAAAATTATTAATTTTGACATTTGATTCCACATTTATTTTATATTTTTTTATTTATTTATCTATGTGTTTACAAAATATTGACAAGATTGAGCATGCGTAATTTTTTTATTCGTTCACGTGCATTATTAAATACATTTGAGTGGTTTAAAGCGATATCGATTCATATTTAGGCTTTTTGTTAAAGTCTGTTTGGTTATGGATGAGAAGAAACGGCGGGCGTGAGGTGAACGGTGGTTTATTGTTGACGGCGTCACATTGACACACTAAATACAAAGGACTACTAATTATATAGGCCAAAAATAAATAATTATGTGTGTGAAGGTAAATAATCGTGCGATAAAATATAAAATCGTGTATAAAAGTACAGTGTAAATTATATAAGAATTTAATTATTAAACGATTTTTGTTGACAACGATGCCGTGCAACGAAAAACCCGAACATTCAGAACAAAAAAAGTAAAAGCTCATGCTTTCATTTGTTGTAGTACCTGTATCCAAATGCAAATGTTAGTCTACTGCTCATGTTTTATACTTCGCAATTCGTGCATAAAAACCTTATTTCACACACTTGTATCATAAACAACTATATTGTATTTTGTCAGATCATATTAGATTCACGATCTTTTGTATTTAAGAAGGACGTTCATTTTGACAATTAAGAAATATAAAATTTAAAAAACGTACAATTTCATGGTAATCGAGGGAACAATGAGATAGTTTTATTTAATAAAAGTGCTATTTTTCGAAATTTTGTATATAAACTAAACAATTTTGGAAAACACAAACAATGACCTTTTATTGGTCGATGATCGAAATCCCAAATTTTTCTTAATCGCCCTGCTTAATGAAGACGGTTTGGCTGTTAAACCGATTTTGGATGTGGGAAGACGACTTGTGATAGAAGATAGTTTATTGCTACGATGACTCACTGACTATAAATTCTACTACATACTACATGCGCCGAAAAATGCTAAATTAGAAATAGTCAAACTACTTAAATTGTGCAAGACCGTTTACGCGACCTAGATGTAAATAGCTGAAACTACAATAAACAATGAGAACCCATTAAAATTTGGACACCCGATACAATATTTTATACAAATCCACGTATCCAATTCCCGTTCCATTTGTTGAATAATCATGTTTTTCAAGGTTATGTATTTGCAAAAAAAGTATTGTACATAATTCGAACTGCAAACATTTTCTATGCACATGTGATGCACGAAAAATGTTTGTATTGTTGTAATTAGGAGAATTTAAACATAATTAAACTTAAAATTAATATTTAAAGTTTCACTCCGGGAGTATAATGTAGATAACTACAGTCTCAATTATTTCTCCCCTATTCTAAGTAACATCATGATTTGTATTTTAATAACAACAATTTTGACGTTATAAATCTTAATTCTTAGTTAAGTGCTTATTAAAAGACCTGTACATTATTTACACCCCATTGTAATTAATTGATGATATAATTTTAGTCGAGTCCCACACAGTATTTGTAAATCTTACAATGATTGACGTTTAAAATTTTTTTTAATATTTAAATTATTTTTTAATTTTAATCAAACAGGTACCAAACTATTTGCGAAAGTAAAATGTTTCATCACTAGTTAAGTATGGTATTTTTCTCGTTAAATTTAATATTTTTGAAAGAACGTTACTTAATCAGGTTTCTTTCATTCTACACCGTGACAGTAGCTTATCGTATAAAATCTACAAGCACTTTCTAATTAGGCAACTTTGAAATGTTTTATTACAGATGGCAGTGTTAATCTTAATATTTTTTTTAAACTAATAAACATTTGTCATCGTCAAATTATTCAAGATCAATGTGTCCTAAGCGCTATAAATTCAAACGTCCAATTGCGACTGGCCTCTTTTATTCAAGGCAAAAAGAAATATCTGTAGTTGTCACGCATGTCTTGCAGACACAATTACACTCAATCTTTTGAATCTGTAATAGCTTTTGTATCTTACATTTATGTAATTTGTTATAAAAAAGGAAATATTTTAATTCCTGCACTTTTCGACTTAAAATTTATCGTTTTCAAAGCCATGGAGTCCAAAAGAGGTAATTAGAGGTATATATCAATTTATTTATTCATATATGCTATACCTATAAATGATATTATACCCAATTTGGTTTATGTTGTAAAGACCACTAGTACTTATCATAACACTTTTGCTATTGCTTCCATAAAAGGTAAGACTACCTTATGTTTGTAGATTGATGACAAGTTGGAAATATGTTAGATTAAAGACTTCTTGACGTCAGTTACAAAACGCACCAACGATGGAAGATAAGAATAGAATGGAAGTAGCATTCCGTACATTGTTTTAATTATTTTTGAACACAAGACAAGCCAATGGCAGTGATGTGTGTAACATTAAAGCAAAAGAAATCATACTTTCGAATTTCCACCTGGAAAGGAGGTTGCATAAGCATTATTTTACCTCACCAGTACACGATAGAAATTGGCGTATTAAGTGTTTATTTTATTTACTTGTTAATTGTAACTTTACTATTTATCAATGCCCGCTGCTACCCTAAACGATAATTGTACCAGTTCCCCCTTTAAAATAAAATATTAGTTTTTTACAATTAAGTACACCCGAAGATTTATAAGGGCATTTCAGATAACCTTTACGGTCAACTCAATTCAATTACAGCACATCGTTAATTATTTTTATGGCATTTTTGACCTTTACCAAATTAATTGGTATTTTAACTTATTTCTCACACTAAACAATGTGTATTTCTCTATTCACTTTAGTGTTACTACTATTTTACTATACGGTCATCATTAGAGAACAATCGTTTTATACTATCTTACGGTATAAGATCGGAAAGTGCATCAGAACGGCAAGAAAGTTCTGGCACTTTCCGATCCAATGTCGTAACTATATTATCTTTTGTGCTATCGATTTCCTTGAGAATTTTTCTAAAATTAATTGAAAACCACTAAAAAATGAACACGAATCTGAACTTAAAAAAAAAGTTGTCACGTCACGTCATGTCATAATTCTTCCTTTCCAAAAAATTTTGCGACACAGAAAGACTGGCAGATTGAAAGTAATTGACTGACTGGAAAATTGATGAAAAACTTTGCCCTTACGCCAAAGGAAATCACAGTGAAGTTACATTTTCTGCGATGAATGAATGTCTTGGTTTCACTAATCCTGTGCCGGATTGACGCAAATTCAACTTGACACCCTGAGGTTGGATGGCTTTGTGAGACATGTGTCGCATCCAGTTTAACACAACCTGTCCCCTCTGGAGACAATTTTACGTGACCCTACTGTGCAGACCCAAAGGAGAAAGGGGTTTAAAAAGCAACGTTGCTCGAGTCCATCATTACCGTCTAGAAGATTTCAAAAACCCGCGGAATCATTCCAATACGAATCAATCATTGACTTATATAAGCAACGTGTAGGAGTACTCAAACGGATCCCTAAAGGAGCAAGTCTGCCTAAATCGATCCAAGACTGCATCACAAGAAATGACCTCATTTCATGGGAATCTCGGCTCACCTTCTCCTACAAGGCATTTCCAATTCCCGAAAGAAAACCAAATTCAAAATCCTTGACGAGTGAAGTCAAACGTAATGTTACGCAGTTTACTGATCCTCCACTACCACAATCCAAGTTCAAGAAGAAAAGCTCAATAGCTTCTTGAGTCGAAAAGTAGCATAGGGCGATGTACGGAGAGCAGTCCGCATCCTAGTTTTATCCTATACCCTTGCGAGGGCAACATATGGATATATAAGCATCCTAGCCTCTTTCGGTTTCTCAGTTCTTTGACAACAAAAGAACTGGGATGACACTAAATTTCTCCACTCAACACCCCTCTTCCTGGCTTGGGAAGCAATGCGTGGTTCATTGTCATACCCTCCAGGTCAATTTATTCTCTTTTAGACAATAACGCTACGCTTTAGCTGTAATATCTGCTCACAGTAGACACACCTCCGAATGTCTTCTCTGTAGGAAGAAAAGGACCGGTCGTTTTCACAGACATTACTTACTCAACGACACCATCAAGCGTGCTCAGTTTGCTTCTGCCCTTGAACTTGGAGGCGTCAGCAGGGATGTCGAAAAAAGACCAGACAGGATGACGTTAATGCTTTGTTGTCGAGGTCAAACTCTGGTTTGGGATGCCACATGTACGGACACCTTAGCACCGTCTTAGCTGTAGGAATCGGCTCTCATAAGAAGAAAAATAAATACAGAACCCTTGCGAGGGCAACATATGGATATATAAGCATCCTAGCCTCTTTCGGCTTCTCAGTTCTTTGACAACAAAAGAACTGGGATAACACTAGATTTCTCCACTCAACACCCCTCTTCCTGGCTTGGGAAGCAATGCGTGGTTCATTGTCATACCCTCCAGGTCAATTTATTCTCTTTTAGACAATAACGCTACGCTTTAGCTGTAATATCTGCTCACAGTAGACACACCTCCGAATGTTTTCTCTGTAGGAAGAAAAGGACCGGTCGTTTTCACAGACATTACTTACTCAACGACACAATCAAGCGTGCTCAGTTTGCTTCTGCCCTTGAACTTGGAGGCGTCAGCAGGGATGTCGAAAAGACCAGACAGGATGACGTTAATGCTTTGTTGTCGAGGTCAAACTCTGGTTTGGGATGCCACATGTACGGACACCTTAGCACCGTCTTAGCTGTAGGAATCGGCTCTCATAAGAAGAAAAATAAATACAGAACTTTCCAGAATCAAAAATACTTTTAGCGGTGGTGACACTTGGACCTTGGGGAGATGAAGCACTAAAGTTCACAGACGACCTTGGAGAGAAAATGAAATTGACAACTCAGAACCGTCGATCAAAGAGGGAATGCGGCAAGTGTAATGGGAACCCTACCCCCCGGAATTTCTTTGGAGGAGTTTTTCTTTTCATAAAATATTTTTATTTTTAGTATTTTAGTTTGATTTCTTACTAATGTATTTATTTGTTATTTTATAATCACGTAACTTAACTTAATTAAAGTTATACTTGGCTTGTGTCTACAGTAATTCCATAATAAACATGATATCGAGCGGATGAAAATTTGATGAAGTGGATGAATGGAATAAACGCTGATATTGGCGAGAAGAGTGTACTAACTTACTTCGTACAAAGAAATAACGTTCTGAAGTCTCCTGGCAGTATTTGCTTTGTTCTTCTGTGCAAAAAACATGATCAACTTCAACAAATCTAGGGTATTCAGCAGAGAAATCCTTAAATGAAGCTCCAGACAAAATTTATTTACTAATGAAAGTAAACAATACATTTTTGTCAACCTCAATTCTAAATCACATACCTTTTTTACGTGGTAATGATAGTGGGAATAGCATGGGCACTTCGCCGTAAGGAAATAATGAATTTAACAACAAAGGACTTCGACAGTAGAGGTTCTGTTGTATATACCGAAGTCAAAGATAACTAGGACCCTAACTTTTATCATAATAGATAAACCCCGAGCAAGTCCATTTTCTCACACTGTCCTGAAGTTTTTACCTGAGATATCGTCTACGAAAATTCACAAATCAAGTCGAAGGTGTAGGAACTATCAAAACTTTACTGGACACGCGTTCAGAAGATCCTCAGTTACCTTCTTAGCTGACAAAGGGGTAGATATACTTGATATTAAAAGACATGATGATGGCAGCAGAAGGTCATCTAGAGGATAAACTACAATAGAAATGGCCTCGATACTAATAAACGTGTGAGAACGTATATAAAGTATTAGCTAGTTAAAAACAAAACCGCAAGTCGGTGGTGGAGTCTACCCCGAATAAAAATTTACTTATATGCTAGGGATTCAAAGCGTTTAATGTCACATGTACGTGAGCTTCATACGCATGAATAGTGAATAGGTTTCTTAAACAGTAAACTTAGCTGTATTCTGTAGTATGCAGTTCCGAGAAGGAAGTTTCTTGCTAGCGACAGTATTTGACAGCTTCAGAAGATAGGTAGCAAGTATGCAGCGTGAACGACCCCTCAGCCTGTTGAGTTCATCGGCCGTTGGCAGCTTAAACGTAGACGAAACCGTGGTACTCGTCAAGTTATATAGCGAAGGATTCTTTAATAGCCATTCCAGCACTCCCAGGAATTATCCAGATTGTAACACACGAGTAGAGTATGAGGTCAAGACACGTGCTAAAGCATACGTCGTAATTAGAATTAACACAACCACGAGACAACAAAAGAAATGGAAAAGAAGTACTTACGGCGAATGCGGTCGGATTTACATTTACACATCAATTTAACTTGGAATTATTGAAGCACACATTAATATTTTATGTGTAAAATTTTAGCTTCACGAAGCACGCCAATCACCCAGTAGAAGGAAGTAGCAAAATGTCCGCTCGTAATCTTAGAAACTGTTTGTGAATTAAACTATTACCAATGGAAAAATCGCAATATGCGCGGTAAATTCAACTTTTGTCTTAAAGTGCTACACTTCTTTATAAAATGTGGAGTAATAAAGAAACTGAGGATGTAGGGGAACGCGGGGCGGAATGGTGTACGAACTTTAAAATGAACCCTAGTTTATTAAGTGTAGTAAAAAACAACATTTGTATTCGGCATTAGAAATAGTAGTTTATTATAAACAATTTATACTAATCTAAATGAAAAAAAAATAATCAAAAACACATATTTTTTTTTAATAAGATGTCAACTTCCCCATTGTGCCCCATATATCGAGCAGAACGGTGTAGCACTTAATAAGTTATGATAACTATTTGCAAATTTTACAAATGAGAACTGCTTCGTCGTCTTCGCTGTCGATACCAGCGCATGAATGGGCCCACTTTTTACACTGTAAACAAGAGATCCAACCTTCATTAGAAGTCGAATAAAAGTGTCCGCAATAAAGACATTCAGCTTTATCTTCCTCGCTATCACTGGAGTTTGATGTTAGCTGTGACGTAGATTTTAGTTGTTTTTTATTTACTTTAGTGCCTGACTTGGTAATGTTTTTTCCTTTTTTAGAGTCTTTAAAATGTTTGTGCTTACATTTCTCGCCTTTTGTCGTTTGCTTTTCTTCTTGAGAGCCTCTTCTAAATTTTGTTTGTAGATTAATGAAGTCAATATTGCTACCTTCCCTTTCTTTCTGTTGCCTCTAGTTATACCTCGCTTTACCTTATGAATTGGAATGATCATCTGATGTGAGACGTGGAAGTGTAGTAGCTTTTCATTATTAACTGTGGGAGTGTCTGTCATCCAAAGAACACCCAGGATTTGGGGAATTGATTGTTCTTTCAGGTGTTGTATCTATCCGTGTCGACATTGTTTATGGGGATGACCTTCATTTAAAATGATATCAGATGTTTCAGCGGCAACTGCTTCCGCAAATACGTTTAAATTAGGCGGCCAGATTCCTTTCTTTTTAAAATCGTGTATGGCTGTTTTCATAGTAGCAGACTGGATAAAAGCCGTTCCAAAAAATTAAGAGATTTACCATAGTGTAACAAACTTTCCTGGATTACAACGAAGCCACTTCTTTACTTTTTCCCCATAATGCAGACTCAAAGGCGTCATGAAGGAGACGTCAAGAGGCTGAAGTTTATGGGAAGTGTGAGGTGGTAAACAGAGTAGTTTACTTCATTGTCTCTAGCTGCATCTATTGCTTTCAAATTTTTCTTATGTGTCGAATGTCCGTCTAATATCAGCAAAACGGGGGACTTTTTTGTAGCTTTAGAAAATTGAATACATTTTTTGAACTACAGCAGAAACAGATTTGTTGTCATCCAGTCCGTTTCATAAACTTCAGAGCATCCTCCTGGTGGCAGCCCAAGCTCAAACTCTTGCTTCTTCTTCCCGATGCAGACATGCAAATAACAGCAGTTACAGTTTCGTTTTCCTTTCATTTTAAAACTACTACTTTGGAATGCTTTTTTGCGTTAACTGTAACACCAGTTTCGTCGTAGTTAAAGATTTTATCTCCTGTTAGATTGTGTTTATTTATGGTTTCTGCTAAAAGAGTGAAAAACTCACTAACTGCCACCTTGTTAAAATTCATGGCCCTTGCACCTGATGTAGCTTCTGGAGTTCGGATGCTTAAATCTCTATGTCGTAAAAGAAAATTTTATATCCAGTCTTGACCTCACATAGCTTTATTGTTTCTAAATCTGTGACTTACTCTATTTTGATTAGCCAGTTGGTAAACTAGTGAGCGCAAATCTTTTATTGTAAGACCGAAAAGTTTACTTTCCAAATATTCAACTAATTCTTTTTCTTGCTCTAAAGTAAACACCGTCTGAAATTTTCTATCTGCTTCATTTATTTTGTGTTTAGGATTTTCCTTTTTCTTTTTAACGTGTCTTTCCAAATTAAATTGTCTAGAAGCCTTTAAGTACCCAATTTTTCCACTAATGACTGCATTCATTATTTCTATTGACCATTGTGGCCGATTTGTTTTTTTTAATGTATTTTCGCACCATCTATAATCAAGAAATTTTCTCTTAAATTTTATTCGCGTTATTGTTATCGTGAACGAACATTACAAAGCTGCTTGGAACTGATGCTTAACCGTAACAAGCGGAATTTTTTGTCGGTATGTCACCATAGATGAAACGTGAATCTAACTCCAGAATTAATCGAAAGTTAGCTCAATGGACAGCAGCCGATGAAAGTCGTCTGAAGCGCCCAGAAATGCAAAAGTCGGCCGGTAAGGTTTTGGCTTCTGTATTTTGGGATTCGCAGGGTGTTTTGTTAGTAGACTGTCTTGAGAAAGACAAGACCATTAACAGCGAATATTATATTCATTTAAAAACAGCTTTAAAGGCAAAAGAAAAAGTGCTTTTCACCAGGACCATGCACCGTATTACAAGTCGTTGGTTGCGATGTCAAAACCGAACGAATTGAAGTTCGTATTGCTTTCAACAACTATTACCTCTTTGCAGACCTCAAAAAAATGCTCCAGGGGAAGAATTTGCTTCAAATCTTACCACACAAACGCTCGTTTTGAGGCGAAAGATAAAACGTATTATAAAAAGGGTTTGAATCGTTCGTGAGGGAGACTATATTGACGAAAAACTTCAAAATTTGAAGAAAAAAGATATTCTTAGTGGACTCTGGACTTATTAAGTGTATGGTTACATTTTACTGAGAAGTATGTAAATAAGTAATGAACAAATATTTTTAACATAATTTATTCTACATCATAAGGTAAAGAATTATTTATAACAGGTCTTATTTTGATTTGATTTGATTTTGGATTTTTTTTCTGCTTCTGTGTTATAAAGTTTTTTTGGAAAGTAAGGTTCTTCTATTGTTTTTAAAATTTTTGTAGGGTTAAGGACTATATAATGTCGTAGCTATCATTTCCCAATTTTTTTCCGCAAAATTACAATATAAGAAGAAGTTTTGCACTTGTGCGTACTATGGAATGCACCGCAAGTTCTTGTGTTGAATGTTGACACAGTGTTGCCAGATGTTTATGAACGTCTGAATTTGTCAAAATTAATTTGTATTGTTTATCTTCGAAGTGCGCATTTGTTAATAAACACTTTGGATGTAATTCACTAAAATGCACAAATTCTTTCTTTATATGTTATATTTATAAAGAAAGAAAATAATAAGTAAAAGGAATTATTGAAGAAAACCTCAAAAGTGATTTTTTTAAATTATAACCTATAAAATTTACTTAAACAAGCATAATCAGCTGTGCGCAACTCCGACAACGTTTTTGCCAAATACGTTCACTAGTTTTAATGCCGTGCAAGCAAAGTAAGATTGCCATTACTAAACATTGTGCCACCGAAGAAGATACTTGCGTCATTATTTTTTGATGTACAAAATAACGTACCGATCATTATATAAGTTAGACATAGAAATGTGTAAAATAAAAAGGGAAGATTTACTATATGCGTTATGAATAAAGTTACTCAATTGACTTCAATTTCATTTAAGTTGACGTTCTGTCTACTGTGGGTCGCTGACTCTTGCTTCGTTCTGTTTTTTTGGTTATTAATTGCTGTCACTTGTTACTTTTTAAGGTTAGTATTTCTACTGACAACCACATATCTTGCCAACACTGTTTTAGTAACTTTCTAATTTTAACCAGTAATTTAAATAGTAAATGCTTAAATTGACTCAGAAGTTTAAAATATTGATTCACATACACGTACTTATGACGCAGGGATCTTCTTTCCTGACAAGAAGATTATATTAAGTGCATACTTCTTTGTCCTAAAAATATTTCAAAGAATAGTTTTATCTTTGACTATACGAGAAATTAGGAATTCAAAAGTAGACACTGATTTTTAACTTGATTGTATTCAACTATTGTACGTTGTAGATAAGAATTTAGTCAGTTGATTATCGGTTCCTGTCGCGAAAACAATTCAAGTTTTGTGTGCTTATGTGATTTGTAAAACTGATTTGTTAAGGTAGGATTCTTCTATTGTTTTGAAATGTATAGATTTAAAGGGCCCAATACTTCGTAATGACTTCGTTCATTCTAAACCACTTTACACATCGGATAAAATTGTTTTAAAACTGATGTATTGGGCATAACACGACTCGACGTCAAAATTCAAGTCTGGTTGGAGTTTTGACCGGCTTCGTTCCAAAATTTTACCCGACTTCGTTCTACAATTTTACCCGACGGGTAAAATAGTCGAAAACGAACGTAGTGTTGAACGGCAGCTTTTATCATTATTTATTCATATGGTACATTATTTTTAATTATTGTATTATGGTTAAGTTTAGACGTGAGATTCCGTTCCCGCGCCAATGGGTCACTCTGTATAATGATACTTTACTTCACAATTCAGTGAAGTATGAATCGTAAGGCACCGCTGATGAGGTATAATAAACGTAAGAGCGGATAGAAATTTATAAAATTCAGTAACCGCCAATACTTGTAAGAAGTGATACTCGATCGCACCGCCCTCTTGGGTATTTTAAGACGGGAGTTATTATAAAATTAATGCGTTTTAGGACAAAATAGTTCAAATAAAAAAGAAATTCTTAAATAGAGGTCACCTCATTAGCTCACCTAATTTTTAAAAATATACTAAAAACATCGTCGCATTGTATTACCTACATACATTCATAGAATCACGCAACACAGACATAAAATAAATTTGCAATGAAGTGAAATAGAAGTAAAGAGAAAGTGACTAATCTAAAATCAGATATGTGTATTTAACGTTTCTTTCGTTAAAGCAATCCTAACATTTAATAGATAATTTATTAAAAAAGGATAACTAAGATAAATAATGAAACCACACGCGCCTTCAGAGTATGCAAATCGTCGTACATATAATTAAGTAAAGGTAACAAAAAAAGAGAAACCATTAGCTATATTTAACAATATTTATCATAATACTACATAAATAAAGTTGTTTGACTAGTTGCTTTTAACATAATGATCATGGGTAATAATAATACTGCAATTGGTTTGCAAGTAATAAAGAGTACTTCCACTTCAGACAGCATAAAGGGAATCTACGACTTCTTTTGTGAAGTAAATGAAGTTAGTTATTTATGTATGGAAGTTCTTGATTACACAAATAATAAGTAACGTAGTTCATACACAGATTAAACTTAATTGATGAAATGGAACAAAGAAATAAGGTTGCAGTCGACAGCTGATAGTGAAGAAATTTGGTTCACAGGTTTAACCTTTTATATGACCTGTACATTCGACATCTACAGAATTCGTAACAGCCAAGCACTCTCACAATCTTGGGTTTTATCAAGAATCAACAATCAACAAACGCAAACATTTACTCTAAGCTTTGAAAAATCACTACATCTGTACACAGAAGGAACACACAATAAAAATTGTAAGAAAAGAAAAAGCTTCGTCTCATGTTTAATCCCAAACTTCGTATTTTAATGTAATGTAAACTCACCAGTAATGGTTTATATTTCCTACTTATATGATCTTCTTATGGAGATAGCAGAAAAAAAACAAGTTAATTTTTTAGTCGACGTTTCGGCTACTGCGAGGTGTGGCCTTTATCAAAACGTTGTTACATACGAAAACAAGTTAACAACAATTTTGAATTAAAATTGTAACATAAATAGGGGTTGCACTGTGGTTGTGGTTGCAAAATCGTCAATAACAAGCGATAAATTCGTCAAAGTCGAGAGGGCGCCAAACAAGGTCACGACGTGGTACTTTCCAATTGACCTAGCTTAAGAAAGTACTGTCGTAATTAAAACAAAATTAAACATAGAAAGAAAAATTAACAAGTTTTATTTCATTTAAAACATCATAGAAACAAAAAGAAACTTATCAGATAAACAAAGTATACTCTTGGTTGACACTAGTAAAAGGCAATCTAATTGATCACCTGATCGCAAATTTTCTATAATACATCAACTATCTAATTAAATGATAACTGCGTTACACGCTCAATCAATGCAAAACAAAACAAACGTAAATCTGACCTTGCGCGTCTTGTATTAATGAATTAAATTTAGACACAAAAAGTTTAATGAATGCAATTAAAAACGCACTGATAAGTTAATAATATGAACATAAATACGTAAGCACTTCGCTACAGTATATGATTTTACATCGTGAGTTTCAAAGCCCTTTTTAATTTTGGTATTGTTCATATATTCACTTAAATGAAACAACATTAATACCGGGAAGTCAGGGTTTATTGTGAATTCGGGTTTGCTAAGATGCACCAGGTTGTTGTATTGACAGAACGGACGACGGCGGTATCGAAGTCGAGAAGAGCAGATGTAGAACGTTAGAACGAAATCGAAAAGTCGTATTAAAATAATTCTTTTTAATAAACGCCAAAACTGGCATGTCGACATACTAATTTTGTTTTGATAAAACACTACACTCAAAGATTACATTTTCGGTATAAAGAAATTCTATTATCCGCACACTTGCGAAACGGGGAATAACACCCCTAACTAACTTCAAACTCGTAATTTACGTAATTTCCGCTACCATACGTGCATTATACATGCAGCTAAATTCAGCGAGAACGGCAAAGGGCCTTTCTTATGACGACCACTGCTCGTACTGCTATCAGAACTTCTAGACGATGAAAAGCAGCAGAAATTTTGTGGTAAGGTGAAGTCAACGAACTGACTTCATCTTGCCACGCTGCAAGATAAGAAAACCGAGTGACGGAAATGCAGCACAGTTTAAATATACGTAATATAGACTTATCGATTGTTAACTCGAAGTTCGAAACGGAAATAAGAGTTCGTTAGGATATTTAACAAACAGCTAAAAACAAATATAATAAAAAAGAAATGCCGACGTTAATCCTACTTTCAATAAACAACACGAGTTTACCGTTACAAATGTAGAGTAAAAAATCTATGCCAATTTCAGAAGATATCTCCAGAACTTTTACTTTAAAAACATTTGAACCATGAATTGAGAAACAAGAAAACGACCAACACTGCTATCTGAAGTTTCTGAAAATTCTTTGAAATTGGTATTTTTACTTCTCATTGATATTTAGAGTACAGACAGGCTTAATATTGTCAAGTAAGTGTGCCCACCGTAATTTATAAGGTTTTGGAAATATTTATTTTTCAAAAAATGAATCCATTAATGTTGTTACCGAATAATTCTGCAATCGTTCATTGACAGGAAAACTGTAGTAGATATTCGTGATGATCAGTTACAGAACCATAGTCGAACGAACAACAACTATTTAATAACGCACACTCCGATTGATATAAAATTCGTAGACTTTAAGTAGAACTAAGCAAATATTCACTGTAAAGTAACTTAAAAGTTGGTCTCAAATCTGATAAACCAACATCCTCTATCAATAAATAAGAAATTTCAAGTGTCAACACAATTTTAAAAAGAAATAAGAAAATTCATGCAGTACAAGAATTCGTAAAAATTATTTCTTGAAATTGTAGATATTAATCACCATTAGATGGAAAAATCTTCTACCTAACAACCAAAAAAGTTAAGGGATGTGGTAGTACTAATGGTCACAATATAAACTTCAGCGAGATGTTACGGGAACCTATTATTTCTCTAATTTAAGATCTTTGGTACTGCTATTTTAGTCATTTCTTTCCTTGTTTAAATTTTTGTGGTGTTTTTTTGTTTTATATAATTACCTACTAAATACACGTAATTAACTAATAGAGAAAGTTATACTGGAATAACATATCTAATAGGTACCTAATCTATTGTTAATTGTGTACGTAGGATACTTCAGTAAGTTTAATGTTTATATCATTATAATTATTTTAATGTTTGCTGTAACAATAGCTTTATTCATATTTTAAATAAATGATTCTTTCTTTAATTCGTTTGTTTAAAAATAGATATACAGGTTACTTACCTGCATAACATTTATGTGGTACGATTTGAGAAAATATAAATAACATTTGTAGTACCACTGGATCATCATAACTTGCGGTCGATATTTGTAAGTAGGTGCAACGTGCCGTTTTATAATGCCGTCTTCTTCTAATACAGGTACTTAAATGGAAAATCCATTTCAACGTAGGATGTATGTGTTAGTTCACCGCCCGCAGCGCTAACAAACATTCTATATATCTTTTGTCTTCTTTATACAATACGTGTAACAAAGACCAAAGTATATTCGTACGTATTAGCAGAATATATGCGCTAATCTGAAAACGGACTTCTTACATTTATGTACTATATTTCAGAATATTTAAAGTCATATCAAATTGTTTCAATCCTGTATACATACTACATGTAGTATATGTATAAAATGTAATGAAGTAACAATAAAAATTAGTAAAAAATGATAGAAGCACTCAGAATGAAAAAAGCTAAAGTACAGCGATAAACGTGGTCATATGGCAACAAGTAAAACTCGAACATGGAAATAAAATCAGTTAATCATTCATTTTAAATCAAAGGTGAATGCAGACCAAATTATGGAAATATTAAAAGTGCGTAGAGAAAGAGAGATAGTACACTTATAAATATTGTACACGTATCTTATAAGAAACATTGAACAGAATGAGTATAATCTCAAACAATATTTAAAAAACAAACCCATCCAATTACCTATTAGAATGTAAGTTCAAAAATGGTGAATATTCTGAACACAGAAATCTAGCCAATATACAGGGTGGTTTATGACCTCAGAGAAAAACTTCGCTGGGTGATTCCTATGATTAATTCAAACAAAAAATTTCAAACAAACATTTGTCCGAGAATGCTTTCTAACGGAACTGTAACCCTTTAACTACATGTAACACTAAATCAATCAATTAATCAAAGCAGGCTTATTTCTTATTTCGTGGAAATTGGATTGGCTACGGAGGTCCTATTGCCTGGCCACCAAGATCACTAGACTTGAACCCACTGGACTTTTATCTATGGGAGCATATGAAGCAACTTGTGTTATAGTTTGTTATCGTCGAAGAATATATTTTATACGAATTCGTAGTTGTTTCGAAGCATCAGTATCACCCAATTGCGACAGTCGGCGAGGGGCCGTGAGCAATTTTTAGAAGATGCAGTTTCATAAAAAATGCTTCGAGACGAGGAGCGCTATCCTACGGGTTTTACTATTTAGTCCTAAGCAGCAGGGGCTTAAGACACAAACAAACAAAATGATAACGCAACAAACATATAATTTGTCGATAGAGCTACCACTAATGTCACAGATAAAATATACATGCAGGTGATAACAAGATAATTAACACCTAAATTACTTAACTAATACA
Organism: Abscondita cerata; assembly: GCA_030710515.1. Lineage (NCBI taxonomy): Eukaryota > Metazoa > Arthropoda > Insecta > Coleoptera > Lampyridae > Abscondita > Abscondita cerata. The sequence goes on from JALBCR010000356.1 coordinate 53,904, forward strand.
GATGTATTACAGATATTTTGACTATTGATTTATCTAACAGCAATATTGTTGTTTTCCCCGAAACAAAAGAACCGACACTACGGGAAAGAGAAATAAACAATCCACCTTTGGATGACTTTAATCCAAAATACTTTAGGTTGGCTTCCCTAATTATAGCTACTAAACTGTGATAAACTAATACCGAAATATTTGCTCAAACTTATGTGAAAACTATTTGTCGTGTGACCCTGATCACAAATATTGTCATAAGAAGGTGCTAATTATCAATTAATTGCGAATTATAACGATAGGTTTCTCACATTTTGGAAAACGAAATTTGTCAAGAATGACATGCGAGTCGAATTCAACGCCATCTATTGATCGAAATTCTGACATCAACGTTTAGTTGCCTAAACACCAGGCGTAAAATAGCTGAGTAGTAACAGCGTTGATTGAAATATTGGTAAAGATAGTCAACCTTACGGGATTATGCGACCCCGAAATTTGTTCTAAACATCAGAGGTCGGTAGTATCGCTTTGTGCTAAGAAAATACGTCAATTGTATTGTAGAATTTACAGAACAGTATTACCGATAAATGTGAAATAGAAAACTGTAATTTTGCTGATAATTTATGCTAAGGCACGACATTGTTGCCAATGCATCATGCCGTTGATTGAAATATTGGTGCATTGAGTCAATGTTGACAAACAAACAAAAACATGCGTTCTACAATATACAAGAATTTATTGATTTCTGTCGACGTACTAATTAAATGTGTGTCCTTTGTTATATATTTTTTTTCTATTGTCTGTTAATTGTTCAATGTAATAATACTTATTTGTATCTTTCTTACGTAAGGTTATAACAATGGTTATACCATCATGACAAACACATATATGTACAAAGATTGTATACATACACATGTGAATAAAGTTTATTATTATGAAAAAAACCTGCAGATTTAAAAGTATTAATTTCGTAAAGAAATCGTTGAAAAACGTTCTCCCAAAAAAACAATTTCTTTAAATACTTTTGAAAATTCCATACTCATATATTTATTACATTAACATCGTTTATCTGTTGAAAATGTTTTAAAATCTATTAGGCTTACGCAAGTAAATTTCTAAATTTTGGTCATTGAAATTAAAATTTTTAACATAGAAACGCTATCCCTTTTTATGTTGGAACGAATGTTGAATTTTCTTATATTACAATCTAACGTACTCAACTGTTTGCATCTAAACAATATTATAACAAGCCTACTCATTTACTAAAGGTGTTGCTAAAAGTATGCAATTGTAGAATTTCTGACTAAGCCGATAAGGAATGTGACTCATAAACGATAATCCGGAAGACTCCTCGTAATACATTTGGTTAAAATAAAACTATATCGAACCTTAAAGTGGGAGGCTAATAAACATATTTCTAATAGCTATAATTACAGTGATGTCACAAAACCACACCGTAAAATAAGAATATTATCTGCATAAATAAGTGTAAATGTTTGGATATGTTTTATGTATAGCATTGTATTAGGTACGTTATTATTTATGTGTAAATTGTTTGTAAATTATTACTATTATTTTAGATCAGTTGGAATTGTAATTTTTGAAACAATGTTTATAATTAATGAGCTATTTTACTTTAATTAAACTATTTTAATTCGAAACCATGATATTTTGATACAGTTTCAAAGAGTAAAATCCTAACTTTTTATCTCTACTAACAGATAACAAAGTGTCACTTTTCGTAAATTATTTTTTTCCCTCGGGAAAAAGTGAGTACTATTTTTAACACCAAATTTCCCTCAATAATTTTCTAATTCTATTGTAATATGATTTTTCAATATTAAATCGTCATTTATTTCGTCACAGAAAAGAATAGTGTATTATACACGTATTATCCGCACCGCGTCGGGAGACAACACACCTCAAGCTAAAATCTAGTACTTTTATTTTTAGAAGTAATAGGAATAGGTTTTATTACCAAGTGAATTTAAATTTGAAGTGTCTAGTGGAACCCACTTTCCCTAAAAACACGGTAACTTGTTGCCTTTTGAATTGAAAAATTTGAAAACCAATTTTTATTTAAAATCCTTTTCAACTGAACACGTAAAACAAGTAGATACAAAACCAATAATTTTGCGTTTCTGAACTCTAGTGGTATTTCTCCCAGTATGTTCTACTTTATTCCTAACGAAGTTATTAAATGACAAACAAATGTCAACATTATTATTTGCAAGTTAAAAATAAAGTGCAAGCATAATTTGTAAAATAATTGTTTCTTATTTATCTAACACCGACCAAACCAAACTGTTTTAACAAATAACGCTTCGCATGTATTTTAGTAAATTATTAAAAAAACATTGTCATTAAAATCCAAGATATGTATCATCAATGGTATTATTCATAAATGAAAAATTCGTCACTTTTAATTACTAGTTAATACGTTTACTAAATATTTGAAAACGTTGCAACATTGTATTGACAAAAGTAAATTTTACGGATTGTATGTTGCGCCATTTTTACAACGGTGGAATAAATTGAACTATTCTATTTCAAGAATCGTACACATTATAACTTAGCGCTTCAGTACAGGTGAAAAAAGTAAACAAAAACGCAACCCAACATGCATATGTGAATTGCATCCGTGATACAAGCAAATACAAGCGGTTGACTATCTTTACCAATATTTCAATCAACGGTAACAGTTAATTAGACAAAATACCGTCACACATTCCCACTTATAAATGCAGTGCTTTTACACTATAGATAGCAGGAAGGTGAAAACTACGTTGGATTTTTTGTCTCCTACGGCAAAGAAAGTAATTAATTATATAACAAGGGCTCTTTGACGCACGGGTATTGATTCATTATGAACCACTGTTTAATGAATTAAGTCTTTAAAAAGTGTGAGTGCCCAAAATTAATAGTAAAATTGAAAACACTTTACACTTTCTAATTGCATAATAAAGTATAAATGAAATCGAGCACAATGGGATAGGTTTCCAACAAACAATTAAACACACGTGATCAAAATATTTACAACATGTGATTACTTCAAATGCATATATAAAATACAATCGTTTCTAACGAAATAAATTTAATAATTACAAGTACAAAGAAAATTGAATACATATGGATCTTGTTAAAACGGAAAGTGGAAACAAAGAAAACCCTTTCTGTTGTTTCCCTCTAAAAATTTAAAAGGAACTAAACTAAATTGTAATCGAATGGTAAATCGAATATGTATTAGTTTTAATTATTATCTGTTTGTTGGACATTGTCAAGCAGTCTTCAACTTATTTAAGAGTAATGTACAAAGTTTTAAAATTTGTTAAACGCCCAGCTGACTTAATTAATAAATTACCGTCCCTAACGTCATAAAAACAAAATTGATAAAAAAAATAACTTTATTAAATAAATCAAAGGTGTTTTAAAATTAATTGGATGCTAATTTTTGACTAATTATTTTTACTTATTGATTTTCTCCTGGGTGATAATATAATTTATTGTGCAATAAATTGCATGCTGAGAATATTAATTAATATTTTTAATTTTATTTTATTTAGTTTCCTTTGTAGTAACAACAATAATTAATGTTATTTCACTTGATAGCGTCAGCGTGGCATTGTGAATTTATTTTAATTAAAACTCTTTCAGCGCAAGAGTCTTTTATATTAAATATGCAGGTACAATATTTTTAATATTCAAATTTGTAAAATAAATACAATCCAAGTAAGTTCATTCAAATTCATATTGAATCTGTTAACTAAATTGTGTGCAAATTATTATGACTTACTTCTCAAACTAGGTCATAATTACTTTTTCAATATTTCTAAATTTTGTATGGGTATAGATACTGTTAAAATATGATAAAGAAGGTTATATGTAAAAATTGCATTAATTTATAATAATTAAGTTTTTTTTAAATAATATCATAAAAATACATCATGAAAATTAATATTAAAGATTCTTAAATGGATAATCGCAAAAAGAATCATTCCTTCAATTTCTCAAAGGAATGAACAGTTTCTTGAATTAGTTTATTGCTTAGATTATTCGTAAACTTATGAGTAAATTCGAACAATATACCATGACCATAGGGGTGAAGACGTATTCACCTGTGACTTGTTGATATTTCTCGGCAACTTCTTTCATTTGACCATGGAGTCAAAGTCATTCCGTCTGGCCATTTCCTTTTAAGATTCCTAAAGGCTCCAAAGTGGATGGGATATGAGCAGAACCAAGAGTCTTCCTAATTATTTCATTTAATGTCTAGATGATCTTCTGCTTAATTCAGAACAAGACAAGGCATGATTTCCAAACTTGCCAACATGGGTTCCGCAAATGGAAGTATACAGGGTTTTCAAACTTAAGTCGGCACTATTGCTAACTTTGTTATTATTAGAGCTACAGGGTCGGTTAAATAGGCAAACTAGTAGCATTTTTTCAAATGGGACACTCTGTATACAATATTCTCAATCGATAGGGAATTGAATACTGAATAAAAAGTGCCCTATTATAGATAGAGCTATTGATGATTTTGCAAATAAGTTTAAAGTGGCTGTGATTTTATAAACTACAATCGTTTGTTGTATAAATGTCATCACGATTAAAATGTCAAATTGAAGTTTCACTGGTAAACAGTTTATAGCCACTAAAAGCGTTTACAGGCGGGCTCAAAAATGCTTGGACCAAGATGGTGACGTTTTTGAGCATCTAATTTGAATTTTTCTTTTAATGTTTATAGAATAAATTAAAATAAACCATATCCTTTCGGTTCATGGATGTTCCTCATTTTTCATTTTATTTACCATTTCGGCTGGATATAGCCACCGTGAATTTTGTATGTTAATCTATTCCCATCACGAAAAAATTCTTTTTATGTGTCTGCCGTGAACAAGATTCGAACCGCCTCGACCAACGGTTTTCCGACTAGTAAATTTGACTACGCCCTTGGCATTACTAGTCGACCACTCGCGGGTCAGATATTCTTCCTACTTTCTACTTTATGGTAAGGCAACGTTATAACTAACACAGCCACCTTAACCAATTTGAAAAATCATCAACAGCTCTGTCATTTTTGACTTTAGGATAAGAAATAATGGGACATTTTTTGTTCAGTATTCAATTTTCTATCGATTGAGAATATTGTATACAGAGTGTGTTATTTAAAAAAATGGAACAATTTGACATAACTCGCGAACGCGATGTTCGATTTTTATTCTGTTTGAAAACACTGTATATAATATTACAAATGCAAAAGCCGTATCTTAGAACCACTGCAATTCTAAAAGTGTTATTATCGAGAAGTTGCACAAATACATTTTGAAGGTAAAAAAAACATATTTGTGTAAGTATAATTTGGAGAAACCCAGAAATCACAGAAACCGGGGGTTGGGATTAATGAAAATTAAAAAACAGGACAGAATCAATCGAGCCCGCTATAGAAGCTCACGTATAATTACTTTTGTATTTTTTTCTTATTAAATAAACACCTGTATTGTTTTGGCTGGAATTTGTTCTTATATTTGCAAGCTGGTTGATAATTGCAATACCATCCCAATTCTTCTAGTTTGATTCCAACAATGATTGTCTGCATCTTCAAAACAGCTAATCATAGACTTGTTTTGAATAATGGGAAACAACCTAGTGACAAGACTGAAAACACTATTTATAGAGGGAGAATTGCAAAGACTTTAGATATTCTTTAATTTTCGGATGCTAAACCTCCATTTCTGATAGAGAGGCTAACTAAATTCCTTATGACGGTCAAGTACTCCTTTTTATTTTAACTTGTTGACATCATTATTTATTTGATCATGGTTTCGAAGCTAAGTATTGTACACCCATGCTTCATTCTTGTCCCAGACAGTCTTTTTACCTCGCTGGTATTTGGGGTTGAAGAAATGCACGTCCCGCTTTCTTCAACCTTAATATAGTCATGTTCTGGCACCACATCTGCGACTTCTCGTAAGAAATTGTACCAATCAGTGACAGTTTTCTTGCTGATACCAGTCTGGCTCGTGCGTACTTTACTGTGTCCCAAGAATAAAATGCCATAATAGCTATGCCAACTTCAACGAACACGTGTGAATTTACAAAGAAAGTTCCAGTTTACGGTGATTTTACGGCTCCCTTTGCGTCACCAGTTTTAGACTCTTACCAACTGTTGTTTATTTTGTCAAATATTTTTTTAAGTAAAAGTTTTGGTGTTAAAAATGTGACGATTTCGAAATAAATCAATGGAAAAAATTAAAAATGCAATACCTCACAATACAATAAAAACTCAGACATCTATATGGGACCAATTTCGCGAATTCAGTCATATGTAAAAACAATATGGAACTCTATCGCAAAAAGGATACAAGAGAAGCATTTAAATGAATTCGCCCGCAGAATTGATCTATTTTCAGATATTGTTTTTAAATCTACAAGAAAAGCGAGAGATTGTTTTTATGTTCTCCAACTCCAACTGGAAAAATGGAAAATGGTATAAAAATTCGCCAATAAGAATCAACATGTCATAACGGACCCGGGAATCGACAGAAAAGGTGGGATTAGAAACGAAGCAATTAAAAATTACTAACCAGTCTCATCGTGCTTCGACGATATCATCACTACCCAAAAAAGGAGTTATGTTTATGCTAACTCCATCAAACCTTACCTACAGTTAGATACCGGACATCATTTGGATTTGATTCAAAATTTCAGAAACACTAAAACTACGGCTGTAGCTTAGTTTTCTAATTTGTAGTAGTTTCCTTACATTGAAGGCCTTCTATAGGAGGTGGATGTATAACCAAAGAACTAAATTATTCTATAGTCGGCGTTTCGACAACTAGGTGTGTTGTCTTCATCGGGACGTCTGTATTTTTATTAGGTACAACAATTTTTAATTAGTACAATTACACCATTAAAATTATTTATAAGAAACTGATAAAGCTATTTAAAATACTTACAAAATACTAGTTCTTTTTATGTTTTGTTTTTTTCTTTTAGGAACAACATCAAATCCGATAATTTAACATAAAAAACACGTTGAACACACAATTATAAAACCAGACTAAAGTGTATGAACTAACGTAAACAAATAACTGCCAACATAGATAAATGTATAAAAATTGATAACATTCAAGGATTTATGCGAATAACTAAATCTATTTGAGAAATAAAAATTACGTTAAAATTTATGTAAGTAATGTATGAAATTATAAATAATTATGTCAATTAATGTATATAGTTTGATTTAAGTTTTAATTTTTAATTTCTCAATTAGAATCAAATTTATTTTTATTTTTATTATTATACTTTTTTTATTCTCTTTATTAAATTACTGTAAATAATGCTTAAATTGTCTGTATCAGTTCTAAAGTTAACGTTATTACTATATAAATTAATATAAAGCTATTTACGAATATATCTAAGAATTTAGTGATTAGTTTAATTAAAAATATTGGAAAGATATTAGTAGTTTCACAACTCTCAATTTAAACGAATTGTCAGACATTTTATCCTTTTTGTTCGACTCGAGTTACTTCACGTTTAGACAAATAGGTTTTTTAAAATCAGTTTTGACCATTATTTTAGATCTCTTAGTGGCTACAATTTAAGGATATTTTTAATTATACATGGTGTCACAATTTAATGGACCAAATGTCAACTTTAACATTTTAAATGAAAACATATATTCTTTCTTTTTTATTCTTAGCTACCTGAAAAACTATGGGGATTTTTGTATACGAGTCTTACTCAAAAAGTGATATTTTTTGAATTACCGATTTTTAAACATTTAATTGGGTCAATATCAACCTTCAGGTATTTCACGTTTTTTAGGTATTCACTATTAGCGGTGAAACTCGATTTTATCAAAAATACATTTCAACCTTCAGTGAAAATTGAGTAGTTGATGAAATGCGAAAATGGTTTGTTCCACCGGAAAAGTGAATCGAAGTTAATAATTATAAAGCAGATAATCCAGTACTACAAATACAAACTACCAGAAAAATAGTATGAAACATGCTTGTCATCATTACAATAATCATAAAAAATATTATAATCAAAAACTGAAAAAATTCGTTGAAGATTTGATCGCAAATGGCTGAAAAATTCTCATACTTAAGGAGCATTCAGTCAGAAGGGGTGGGGGGGAGTCTTTAGCCATGTATAAAAAATCAGTATAAAAAACAAAATATTTGCATAGGATACAAAAAATATTAATTTATGAGAAGATATTAACTCGCTCATCATGAAGAAAAAAATTTTAATGTATTAGTTTACAACCAAACTATTAAAATTATAAATTAAATGAAAATATGATGTTGTTCTTGTAGTTCCAGTCGTTGGAGGAGCCTTTAATTTGGCAATAATATCTTTGTTTTCAACCTTATTTATGTCATCAATAACTGGGAAATAGAAGAAGGTGGTTGATACATCCTTGCTCCTTAGCAAGTTTTTGTTGGTTGTGCTCTCTGAAATTCTTAAAATTTGGCGAACAAAATGGATCACTTTAGTTTTAGCTTTGAATCTAACTAAAACAAAATCCCCATTATTCACATCTTCTCTATGAATTTCGCCAATATCTTCCAATTCATCTCTCAAATCTTCATCAGAATTATAAATCATCACTATCGGTAGATGAAGAATACGACTGGTTTTCCATTTCTTTTTCAGTTGTTGGTTTTCTCTTGTTTCTTATCTATGTAGTATTAAAAACATTTCTTTTGAAGCTCTTATTTTTCTTGTTCTTCGCTTGCTTAATTTCTCCCAGTCGTTCTTTCTCTGGAATGTCAGTGTAAACCTTTGAAATATCTGGCGCCCGTTAGCGTGCCTTGGGAAATAGTTATTTACATTAGAGTGTGGAAAGTAGGATTTTACGGCGCAACAGCTTTTGCTGGAGCGCTGTAAAATCACTTTTAACTGACGTGTTAACGTCAAATTAACATTGAAACTACAAACCCTAAAACGTCATGATTACTTACAGAGCACGCGCAGCGTGCTTAAAAATTACCGAAATCGTCCGCCCTTATGGTACATTTGTCAATAAAAATCTTTTTATAGAACAAAAATATGTTTACTAAATCAACAATTACACAACTGTTAAATGGTAAAAAATAAATTGATTTGGAATATTTTTAGTTTCATGTAAATGATTAGCGCCATCTTATGTATTCTGAATTACAGTTCACTTTATGACAATTGACAGCAAAGACTGCAAAATATTTATTAAATTTTACCATTTAAAAATCGTCGGCCAAAAACTTTAATTCAAATCTTGTGCGTTAAATTATTTTACAGCACTTAATAAATTTAAAGCACTCCGTTATTTCGCGCTGTAAAATTTAATTTTCCGCACGGAATGTAAATAACTATTAAACAGGAAATTTGTACAATATTTTTGGTCGACGATCATCATCAAAAGACAAAATTATTTGTATTGATTTTAAGCAGGCTTGGCTGTTTAACCATTTTGACATACACAATCTAATATGTGCCAGTTCATTTGTTTAACTGACGTATAGATGGCGCCATCAATATCATCATCAACAAAAAAATTAAATTTGTCCTTATTCTGTATAATGTCGTGTCAAATATGGTATAAAGTAAATTTTTTAATATCAATTTATCGGATTTTATATTTAGTTTATTTTTAGAACCTTCTCAAATAGCAGATAAATCAGCCACTACTTTACCGCATAGTAGCCGTACTTTACCGCATTGTGTGTAAGTAAAAATCAAGTTTCAAGACAAGTATAAACAACTGAAAAATGTGATTTACAGTTTAGGAGGCCAAAAAGGTCTTATCGATTCTGTTGTGATTTTGGTGTGATCATTGGTGATATTCAATGTTTTATAAGCACTGCATGGCGGCGCATTTGACACAATTCTGATCTCACTGAGAATAGTTATCTTGTTATTTTGAGATAAATCTGTATCATTTTATTTCAAATTATTAATGTCATTGTTTTGGCTTTCTTCATCTCCATGTGAGGTCTGATCATTCTGATTATTTATATGTTTATCTTCTATATCGTTGTTTGAAATATGTGCAATTTGGAGTGAAATCGTCATCATTAAAAACTAAACAGTGCATGGCGAAATTCCAGTAGTTTTAATTATGAACTTCTCGTTAGTAAACTCGTTAGATAGGCGGTATGGGTCAGTCACAGGAATATTTTGGATGCTTATTGTCTTGCCGAGATTTGATACCATCCAGTCATTGAATGCAATAGTGAATAGACGAAAAGTCTGACATCCAATGGCTGCATTCGGTGAGTGGTATGGGGAATGAAACTTAGCAACACAATTCCATTTTCTTCAGTATTTAACGCATGTAAGACTAACATGTGGCTCGTGGTTGTCAGCTAATAATAAAATCGGATCATCATGAGAGCGTGTCTGTTTAACAATATGTTTTAATACAGAAGAAAACAACTCAGTAGTCATCCAATCAGACTTATTTCCCAGGGCTAGACTTGAAACCGGAGCATCAGCTAGCTATAAAGCTTTCTAAACTTTTGATCGCGGGAAAAACATACCCGATGCACTAATGATTTCCACAAAGGTCACCGATTCTCCTCTTCCAGCTGAAGCAGATTGCGAAACGTGTTTTCTCCAGTAGTGGAAACAACTTTCACTAGTTTCTTCAACGTAAATCCGGTCTCATCTAGATTGAATATTCTCTGTGGAGTAAATTTATAACGTTTAAGTAACTTTTCCAGGTTTTCTAAAAATTGACCCACCTTAAACTTTTTGAAACCGGTGCTTCTACCCAAACTGGTGCTCTCTGACTTTCTTAAACACAGTCTTGGGTGACGTGATATAAATTCTCGTTGTCATCCTTTGCTTGCCGTTTTTGATGCCACTTTGAAGGAATTTGGCAATTAGGAAAAACGGAGGGACTCTCGTATCGCATCTTTTCAATCGAAATATACGTTAGTCCACAAATTAAATCTTCAAGTTTCTAGCCCAGATTTCTGTTCCGTGATAAGAACTTGCCTATTTGTATATTTGTTTGCATATTTAGACGACTCTTGATCACTTTCATCGTCATCGTCGTCCAAATTCTGTAAATTGTGTCGCAGATATTCTTCCTAGGACTTCTTTTGCAATATTTTTTTATTCGATTTTCTAATGCGAATCTGTTTACCTCGTGAACCTTGTATCGTCGTAGAAGGTACCATTGAAACAACCAATAATTGTTTATTGTTTGTTTAATGCTATTTTCATCAATTTGGTTTTAGAATCCGCTTTTGAGGTATCTGACACAAAGGAAATCTCAAAACATATAGGGAGTATTTGACCATATATAGGGGGAGCATTCGACCACGGCCGAATGCATACCCAAAGTATGCGGACGTATGCTCCCTAGTTCACCAAGCGAACTAAATATGTTTATCAAGAAAATATTTGAATTTATAGGTTATATTTGAAAATATTTGTGGTTTCTACAAAATTTGAAAATGTCATGCACATGGAAAGATTTGGAAAGAGTAACATTTTGAGCAAAATATATGAAAAATATTTGAGACAGAGAATCTTATATTACCACGTCCATTTCAACTTTCTTCTTTAAAAAATCAGAAAACAGCGAAACACCTGTTATCTTTCTTCCAGATAAAAAACTACTGATGGGCAACCTAAAACTCTATTACGCGGGCATTTCAAATCATATTTAATGATCCCCGTGGTCGAATAATAATAATAATTTATTTATTGATTGCAATGTACTTTGTATGTACAGGGTGAACAAATAAGAATGCAAAGTGTTATATCTCAGGAACTACTCATCGTAGAGACTTGCGGTAAAAAATTCATAACAAAAGTGGCCATAAGAAAAACTGGAAATTATTTTCAAATTATTAAGATGGTCGCTAAGGGGCGTAGCCGCCATCTTGAATTAAAAAATTTGGATTTAGTCGTGTTTTCGCTATATTAATACAACAAATAAATAAATGCTTTTTATAGTTGAGGAAAATCCTTATCTTTTTTATTTGATACTTTTTTTCCTATCTCTAAAAATAAAGTGAAGAGGGGTCTTTGAAAATGCTTGTAAACAAATGCCAAGAATTTCAAAATGGCCGAACATAATTTAATGAGCTTGGTGTCGTTGAAATTAGATTTCCTTAGGTTACAATTCTGACCGTATTTATGGTCATCGTATTTTGGCATGTCGCCGCTAGAGGGCATTTTCCGAAATTATCACGGAAATTGCGATTTTTTCGGAAAACTTAAATGGAACGGTATCATTTTCTTATCATAAAAAATAGTAAAATTAAGCCCAAATAAGCTGGTGAAAACCGTACCTCGATATCTTATTACTAACCTAAAATATCTATATTTCGGTCAGATTTTCAATTTTTTCTTAAAAATTTTGGATAAAAATACTAAATTCTGAAATTTATTCAAAAGTGCGATGAATTGCAAGAAGAACAGAATGAATCTCTTCTTCTTTACCACGACAAAGTCAAAAATCAGTCGATTTTTGAATAAAAATAACAACGGACAAGGGTTGTTTTTACGAGTAACTTTATTTTCTCTATCAAACTCAAAATCCGTAAAAACATAAATAACTTCGATAGTCATCAATTTAGTAATTTTATTGAGTCATTTTCAGTATAATTTAAAGGGCATAATTTATGCTTGGCACATATTAAAATTAAACTAGATAGGTAGGAAAAGGTAAATAATAAGTAGTACGTCATAAAAAAGAAAAAACAAAAGATGGCAATATTTCAAAAAAACGTCAAATTTTATTTAGAGGTGTTACTTGCCCGCGTTACAAACTTTAGGTAAAATGCCTTTTACAAACGACGAATGCGTTGATATGATTGCTGTTTATTTTGAATGCTTTCAAAATGCTGCATTAGCTCAAAGAATTTATAGTGCTCGTTATCCAAAGCGTTAATGTGCGGTGTGGCATCTTAGGAGGAAGCATTATTGGACCATTTTTCTTTAATCAACACCTACATGGCAGTGTCTTTCTTGATTTTTTACTATTTGCTAATTTTATTAGAAGATGTGCCGTTAGAAACACGTCGAAATATGTTTCTACAATTAGATGGTTGTCCAGCACATTTTGCCGTGAATGTAAGACAATATTTGAATGAGATGTTTCCAGGCCGGTGGATTGGAAGGGGAAGCCTATTTCCATGGCCTGCCAGGCCCCCAGACTTAACTTGTCTAGATTTTTATCTATTGCGACGACTAAAGGTCATTGTGTTTCAAACAGAACCTACAACTAGAGAAAATATGCAAGAAAGGATTCACAATGCAATCAACAACCTGCCAAGAACCGAAATCGAAGCGGCGGTCCTTTCCACGCAGCAAAGGCTTCAACTGTGCATAGAGCATGATGGGCGGCAGTTTGAACACTTAAGGACACATTAATAGTTATTTACGAGAAGTATATTAATGACAGCGATCTCGAGAATAAAATGTCTCGATAATTAATGTTATTTTAATATGCGAGTTAGTTATAATAATTTTCCATTGACCGTCTTATGAATAAAATAGAATCCATTCTTTAGTTCTATTTGATCGACATGAATTGACATTTAACTGATTGTCAGAACGCCGCGTCCTGTCATTTTATTTCCAAATACTTTGTTTTTTCTTTTTAATGACCTACTACTTATTATTTACCTTTTCCTACCTATCTAGTTCAATTTTAATATGTGCCAAGCATAAATTATGCCCTTTAAATTATACTGAAAATTATTCAATAAAATTACTAAATTGATGACTATCGAAGTTATTTATTTTTTTTTACGGATTTTGAGTTTGATAGAGAAAATAAAGTTACTCGTAAAAACAACCCTTGTCCGTTGTTATTTTTATTCAAAAATCGACTAATTTTTACCTTGTCGTGGTAAAGAAGATGAGATTTATTCTGTTCTTCTTGAAATTCATCGCACTTTTTGAATAAATTTCAGAATATAGTATTTTTATCCAAAATTTTTAAGAAAAAAATTGATAATCTGACCGAAATATAGATATTTGAGGTTAGTAATAAGAAATCGAGGTGCGGTTTTTACCAGCTTATTTGGGCTTAATTTTACTATTTTTTTATGATAAGAAAATAATACCGTTCCATTTAAGTTTTCCGAGAAAAATTTCGGAAAATGCCCTCTAGCGGCGACATGCCAAATTACGATGACCATAAATACGGTCAGAATTGTAACTTAAGGAAAGCTCTTTTAACGACACCAAGCTCATTAAATTATGTTCGGCCATTTTGAAATTGTTGGCATTTGTTTACAAGCATTTTCAAAGACCCTCTTCACTTTATTTTTAGAGATAGGAAAAAAAGTATTAAATGAAAAAGATGAGGATTTTCCTCAACTATAAAAAGCATTTATTTATTTGTAGTGTTAATATAGCGAAAACCCGACTAAATCCAAATTTTTAAATTCAGGATAGCGGCTACGCCCCCTAGCGGCCATCTTAATAATTTGAAAATAATTTCCAGCTTTTTCTTATAGCCACTTATGTTATGAAATTTTTTACCGCAAGTCTCTACGATGAGTAGTTCCTGAGATATAACACTTTGCAACACTTATTTGTTCACCCTGTACATGTTGCAATCAATAGGTTTTAATCCGACCCCCTTTCCCCTACGACAAATAGCAGATAACGTTAGAGTTTCGAAAGGCTCTGTAAATAAGATATTACGAAAAAACAAATTCCATCCTTTTCGCGCACAACTCAACACTATATCAATATCTCACAAACACAGATGTTTACTAGAAAATTTTCGTACTTAACATTCCAGTTTATTGCGATATTCCTTTCGGCAATTTAAAATAATCTGTTCAGCGATTTTGTTGTAAGTGTTGATGATCAATTTTATAATGTCGAGTTGTCAATAAAAATATTTTGATGAAACGTGTATCTATGGTTTAAATAACGAGTTTCACGGTTAACGGATGAGTTATGGTAGACAGACATGCAGAGCAAAGTTGTAAAGAATAATAAGTTTAGCGACGGTTAGTGTCGACTCCTATTAATGATCACGTACGTAAATGCATTCGCATTAAGCAACTTTGTCGACAGATATGTAAAAGCAGTTATATAAGTCGATTCTTCGATTATTATAGCCAACAAAGCAAAATTAAAATCTCGAATCGTCTGCTGTAAGAATTGTAAAGAATTTAATTGTACATAGATTTGGTAGAAAATATACAGGGTGTACTTCATCATTTTCGATTACAGCGTTGACAGGAGCGACGGCTCTAGCGGTACAACCTAGAAAGAAAAAGTAAGGGAATTTGGCTCGATGTAGCGCACTAAATTAGTGGAGGATAAACAAAATATTTATAGTAGCTAGAACCGCAGCGTCAGGCTTCGTCGAAGAGTTGCATGGATTCCTGAATAGCTATAAGAATTCTGGCTTCTAGTTAAGATGACGCGTTGCAGGTAAGCTTTAGTGAAACGCTTAAGTTAAGAGTTTAAACCGAAAAAGTAGCTGCTATTAAGGCTCTGCGTACACATATCATATACACACGGCTGGCTACACTAACTCTAAACAACAAAAGAAATGGTAAGTGCCTCCCCCAAACCCAAAAGGCCTTTTGTGTCCGCGACAACCGCTCCAAAATTAAGGACCCCAGCCCTTATTGAGCTGATTTAAAACAAATTTACGCTTGACGAGGATACTCCAAATAAAGTTACTTAAATGTTAACTATCGAGCCGTTTATGTCATCTGTACCCGAGCTTCATGCATCTTAATTATTTATGAGTAAGTGATTTAAATACTAAAACTTAGCTGTAATATGTCGAGTGTAGTTCCGGGAATGAAATTATTCTGCTAGCGACGGTATCGACAGTCCAGGGAAGGTAGAGAGACCCAAGGTTGCTCTAGGGGTGGCGTACGGGGAAAAACAGCACACCGGTGACTACCTCGCTGGAAATATACGGCATAGCCAACCTATGACGACGTGGTACTCCCCGTTGGCCTGGGGCTTAATTACTGCGGAGCCGTGGTGTTGTCGTGCATTAGTAGGAAGGTTTTTAAGGAGCTACTCCCGCACCCTCGAAAGTTATCCCAGTAACGTGTATAACGAGTATAAGATGACGAACACAACGTGCTAAAAGCATTAGTAGCAATCAAAATTAAAACAAATAGAAAAGAAACCCAAATACTCACGGTGAATGTAGCCAGATTAATGTAAACACCAATTTATATTGGAAATTGTGAAACCTACATTAAATAGTTTTTGGTGAGAATTTCACTTCAGAGAAGACGCTAAAACACCCACATGCACCGACGAGAAAAGAGAAAACGTCCGCCGTCCGTTTCGAAAAGTTGATCGAATTAAATTTCCATCAATCGCAAATTAGTAGCGTGCGCGTACTACATGTTCTAAAGCGGCTTACGACCTACGTCCTCAATACGAGAAATGGAACCGTAACAATATGTTTCCATTTAAAATGTCAACGTTCACAGGTGGTCCATGAAAGTCGGACACCCTGAATAATTGAAAATCTTTTTAAATTGTAGTCACTGAGGAATCGTCAAAGCTGATGTTGAATGTTTCACGACTAAGTTTATCAGAAACTCTTTAAAAACAGGAGAGACGGTTGAATTTCATTTTATATTAAATGTTTATTTTGTAATTTTAGTAATCCTATTTGTTTTGAGTATTTCTGAGTCTTTCAGAAATTCTTGTTAACAATTAAAAAAAAACTAACAGTAAGCTTCCTATCGCAACCAATTAAAAACAGGATGTTTGTATATTACGAGCCAAACGAAAAGAGGGCATCGTGTAGTAATTGTTTGCTTATTTATTTTATGTATCTAACGAAAAATAAATTGAGTCTATAAACTCCTTAGGGAATGTTTACGCGATCCCTTATTATGCCACTTGGGTACAGAAAAATAAATATTTTCTTTTTAAAGCAAATATTAATCTTTGACGTTTTTACTTTTAAACATAAACGAACTATCTTTTTAACAAACTTTATTAAGGGCATGGATTTTTTTGTACCGTGGAACATAAAACTTTGTACACGTTGTTATAATTGAACGTCGGCTGAAAACAACATTATCTCTGTTGGTATTGTTAACATAAATTAAATTCATGTGATTCTATCATTGTTTAGTGGTTATGATGCTCAAGAATAATTGACTCGTAAAAGTTGAAGTACGGAAATAAATTTTATTAGTCATTGTAATGGTTGCGACAATGTATATTTACTTCTATTGTTCTTTTTTAATAAGTAAAATAAAGTACTTGAAAGTGGTAAAAAAAATTTGAAAATTATACGTCGATGGTGTGCTTTGAAAGGGTACTCGACTTACTTCTTCAATTCCCAAATTGGAGACATAATGACCGCATGTAGACGAATACATTTTTTGTTGCAATTCTATTTTGCATACATGTGAAATATAAAATAAACTCCACACATTACTTTCAATAAACTTGAAGTTTCGACGTTTAAATTAAGCGAACAAGCATTTCACCACTAAATAAATTTAACGTTTACTCTAATACCGTTTAAATTTTACTACACACCGAGATAATGTAAACTCCCACACATTTACGATAATTTATAGACAACATATATTACCCAGAGTTGATTAAATGTTAAAATTACCTTTTAAATGCGCGTTTTTAACTCGTTTGCCCATTTCGCCATCGTATTTTATTTAAAAAAAAAAACATTACGGTGTAAGATTTTTTTTTAATACAAAAAGTAAAGCTTAAGCGAAAAAACATATAGCTTTTCAGCACGTGCAGATTTTCAGCGAAATTTATACTTTTTTCATTGCACATGTTAGAAAACGTGCTTCGATAAGCGAAGATGATCGAACTTTATTCTATGTGCGTATTTTAGCTTGTCGTTTTATAAAATAATTCACGTATGTTTAACAATTAATCATTAATTTCATTTAATTCTTTTTAAAAAAATTTAAAAAAAAACAATCCCCCTTAAAAAAAAAATTATTTAATTAAAATTAAAAAAAAAATTTTTGGAATTTTTTTTTTTTTTATTTCTTTCCTTATTTTTTTTCACTCACCCCCCCTGCATTATTTTTTATTTAAATTTATTTCTTTTTCTCCTTTACTTTTTAAATTATTTCAATTTTTTTTTGTTTTTAAGAAAAAAAATTTTAAATTTTATTTATAACAATGATAAAAATTACCCACCATCAAACACCCACCTCCCCCCAGATATTGGGACTTTTGGTTCTCTTTTTGGAAAAATTTCTTATAAAAAATAAAAATTTAAAATACTTCCCCCCCCCAACCATTTCATTATTTTTTACCAAGAGAAGAAATCATATACATACAGGGTGTCACAAGCAAGCGTGGGTCTTCAATAACTCATTTGCGGTTGGAGATATCGAAAAATGTTTCAAATAAAAGTTCCACCAATTCAACTTCTCTATACCATAAAATTATTTTCGAATATACAGGGTGTCCTGTTTTTCCTGTACGCAACCTAACTTAATTTTTTTAAATGGAATGCCCCATTTATTATTGCTTTATTAGATTTCTCGCTTAATTTAAAGGCCACTTCGTTAACCATACATTATGGCTGAAATGCACCGTTCCTCAGAAAATTAGCGCTAAAGGAAGAAAATGCCGTTTCGGTACCCTGCGCCATTTTTCATATCTCCGAAACAAAAGAACTTAGAGGAATGCGGTTTTCACAGATCGCTTCTAAGAGAAATGACCTACCATTTGCACTATTTACACAAACATGTTTCTGTTAAATTCATTCAAAGCTACCGCTTCAAAAATAAATTGTTTCAAACCGGCAAAACTTGTTTTTTTCAAATAGAACACTATTATTTTTTCAGCCCATCATATGCAGAATTTTATTTCCTTTCGTCTGATATAAGGTTGTTGCTATCAGTTCCTAACAGTTTTTGAGAAAATTGCAGTTATATTCTAAATTTTAATTAAATCGGATCATCGCGTGCGCCCTGGTCGGTGATTAGCTGCTTTTCCGCTTTTGTTTTCTACCTTAGGAATGAAAACTATTTCAATTGAAAAACCAGAGTGTTGTATTTTAGTTCAGACGTTTTAAATCACAAAAATAATTTTCAAGATGTCCACACAGAGCAGTGACTTTGCCTCAGGCCAGTTCTTGATGTTTAACTTTTACAAAAGCTGCTCGAAATGTCTGCCATTTTCTTGAATACACATCCTCATTCGACGTTTGAAGTTATTGTCAACGTTGACCAGAATGTCCGGGGTAATTTCTCTGAAAGCGTTAGTTATCCTCTCCCGCATATCTTCGGCAGTGGTAGGTGAAGAGGTGTACACTTTGTTTTTAACGAATCCCCACAAAAAGAAGTCACATTTTGTGAGATCAGGCGACCTAGCGGGCCAGTTAATTGCCCCTCCTCTTCCTATCCAGCGGTTTGGGAAATTCGCATTTAAGTAGTTCCGAATTTCTTGGGTGCAATGAGATGGGGCACCGTCTTGTTGTAGCCACATACGTCGAAGAAATTCTAAAGGAACATCCTCCAACATTTCTTGGAAACCATTTTGCAGGAACTGCAAATAGGCCCTTCCTGTTAAGTGTCCATCAAAAAGTACGGTCCGAAAACACGATCACCAAAAACACCTCCCCACACATTCAGTGACCATCGGTATTGAGAAAACGTCCGGAAGTTAGGAGGATTTGCCGTATCGTAATAATGGAAGTTATGCCTGTTTACAAAACCATTTTTGTGAAAGGTAGACTCGTCAGTAAACAGGACATATTTGAAGAAGTCTTCGTCTTCGGCTATTCTTTCGATGGCCCACTGACAAAATTCCGTTCTTGCTGCAAAATCCCTTGGAAGTAGTTCCTGATGTAGCTGAACGTGGTACGGATGGTACTTATGCTGTTTCAGGACTCTTTGTACAGACATTCTACCAATTTCGGTTTCTCGGGCGATGTCTCTTTGACTGACATTCGGATTTTCCACCACAGACGCCAAAACACGGAACTCATTTTCATCTGTACAGACCGTCTTGGCGTAGTTTCTTTTCCAGACTCCACTGATCCTCTAGTAAGAAACCGCTCCAGAACCCTGCTGAACGATTCCACTCTAGGATGTCGTCTATTTGGATAACGCTGGGCATACACCCTCGATGCCAAGAGGGATTTCTCTCACATTCCCCAAGAATAAGAACCATATCTATCATTTCTTCTTTATTCAACGCCATAGCGGAACAGTTCGGAAAATGAACACAAAGTTACAATGAAACAAACACAACGATACAATGAAACTTTACTGAACACCTTATGAAGTTCACAAATATGACATTGTAGAAAACAAAAGCTAATCACCGACCAAGGCGTACATGATGATCCGATTCAATTAAAATTTAGAATATAACTGCAATTTTCTCAAAAACTGTTAGGAACTGATAGCAACAACCTTATATCAGACGAAAGGAAATAAAATTCTGCATATGATGGGCTGAAAAAATAATAGTGTTCTATTTGAAAAAACAAGTTTTGCCGGTTTGAAACAATTTATTTTTGAAGCGGTAGCTTTGAATGAATTTAACAGAAACATGTTTGTGTAAATAGTGCAAATGGTAGGTCATTTCTCTTAGAAGCGATCTGTGAAAACCGCATTCCTCTAAGTTCTTTTGTTTCGAGATATGAAAAATGGCGCAGGGTACCGAAACGGCATTTTTCTTCCTTTAGCGCTAATTTTCTGAGGAACGGTGCATTTCAGCCATAATGTATGGTTAACGAAGTGGCCTTTAAATTAAGCGAGAAATCTAATAAAGCAATAATAAATGGGGCATTCCATTTAAAAAAATTAAGTTAGGTTGCGTACAGGAAAACGGGACACCCTGTATATTCGAAAATAATTTTATGGTATAGAGAAGTTGAATTGGTGGAACTTTTATTTGAAACATTTTTCGATATCTCCAACCGCAAATGAGTTATTGAAGACCCACGCTTGCTTGTGACACCCTGTATATTTTTTTTTTTTTTTTTTTTTTTTTTTTTTTATATTTTTTTTTTTTTATTTTATAATTTTTTTTTTTTTTTTTTTTTTTAAAAAATTTAAAAAAATAATATTATATTATATTATTTTAAAATTTTTTTTTTTTTTTTTTTTTTTTTTTTTTTTTTTTAAAAATTTTTTTTTTTTTTTTTTATATTTTTTTTTTTTTTTAATATTTTTTTTTTTTTTTTTTTTATTTTATTTTAATTTAATATTTTTTTTTATATATTTTTTTTTTTTTTTTTTTTTAATTTTTTTTTTTTTTTTTTTTTTTTTTTTTTTTTTTTTTTTTTTTTTTTTTTTTTTTTTTTTTTTTTTTTTTTTTTTTTTTTTTTTTTTTAGAAGAAGCTTTCTGAATAATATTATTGAGTTCAAGTAAAATATGTGTCTTGCGACATCTCGTGTAAACATTGACACGTATGAGTAGTATAAACTAAGAAAAATGCCAACAGTTAACTGTAACGGCATGTGTGTGTTAAAGTGCAAAGCGCTATCTAAGCAATAGCTTTAATGCTTGTAACACACGTTGCCGATAAAGCCAAGATAACTTGTACAGAAGGAGACACGCAACAAAAGAATTGAGTTCCTAGTGTCGAGAGAATTTTTAGTATAGCTCAGACCATGAATCCCATCCTCATTTACCATCATCTGAACCACAACGACGACCTACTGCTGTTTGAAGAGGGTTTCAAGCCTTCTGCAGGGGAGGCAGTTGCACCAAGCAAATGAAGTAGAGGCACAAGCCGCATTTAAACGAGCCTTATCCAAGTAGGAAGTAAGATGCATGTTTTGAATAAAATAATTACGGACATACATCCCAACTTCTCTGAATTTGGAATAAAGTTCCACAAAGCGTGTAAATAATCAGAATATCCGTTGATAGAAGAAAGATCTGTTTCAGAAGGGAGGGACAAAAAAGAAAAGACCGATCTACTAATAGCTGATATTGAAGATAAAAAGGTTGGCATAATGGCGTCCTGATTCCTTAGGATGCCTAAAAGTAACATGCCAGAAAGGTAAACTTGGGAATGGCAAAATACCTCTTTAAAAGAAAAAAAGGCTAGTAGAATTCAGTCCATCCAAGTTTAAAATCATCATAAGAAGGTCATCAATTTTTTTTTAAAGAGAGTAATAAGCGGGAGCCTAAGTCAGATCATTTTTCATTATTTTGATACCACGAGAGAGAAAAACAAAATCTTGGATAACATCAGAAACTTCCAATCCAGTAGAAAAGACTTACATTTTGAAGAATTTTTCTCAAGTACTAACGACTTGCAGTATTTATTAAAGTTTTAAAAGCATCTAAAACAGTCTGGGGATCCTCGTCTCAAGAGTTCCGTCATTAAAGCCAGAAGAGAGTCGACGACTAACTTAATGAATTTCTAAACAGAATAGCATCAGTTCAAACGGGTCTTCTTGTTAAATTCTTGTCATTTAGTGAATGATCTCTTCTCCAAAAGTCAAGAAGGAGGGACGAAGATAGCTCTGTCTCACGAACGAAGCAGCTTCGGTGAAATGGTTAACAATTTCATTGAAGAAGGAGTCTCTCTCGTTGAAAGTGTACTTGAAATCCACTTTAAGAAGCTAACGCATCATCTTGAATAAATGTCCTTGCTGCATAAACTAAGGCCTTGCAAGCTCCTTTCGTAGCAAATCCGAGTTGATGAGGTTTCAAATAAGTTCAGATCCTATCTTGCAGAGAACTTGACAGGCTAGTCGACAGAAGAAACACTCAACAGCAATCTTAGAACTTCACCATTCTTCTTATTAAAAGCAAATAAATGAGCACCATACAAAACTTGAGACACTGCTTCATTTACAACTTCAGAAAAGATTAGATAAAGCAGCTTCTGGATGGGTGATGAGTGGTTTTGACCAGAGTCTTCTAATTTCTTACTCGTTAAATTCTTGAAGTATTGCGGGGAGAGACCGACCAGGCCTGAAGACTTTCCATTTGTATAGGAATTAATCATGTTCCAAACTTCTTCGATGGAAATAGAAGGGATTTGAATATGTTGAGAGGATTCTTTAAAATTCTGAGGCCGAGGAAGGCTATTTGAGGCCCGCTTTTTACAAGAAGAAAGTAGCACAACGGCACCTCTAACATCACCGTCAGAGACTTGGAACTCTACTCTCTCCATAAAAGAAAAATATTCCTTTCTAATATTCTTCTTTTTTGTTCTGGTTCTAGATTCACAATTTTTCTTGCAGGCTGAAGAAGGAGATCCTGTGTAATTAAGTGGAAGACTTAGAGAGTCAAGGAGAATGTGAAAAGCTTCTTCCAAGATTCAAAATTGTTAATGTTTACACAAAGATTGGGAAGGTAGGCCTTCGGATTAGGATTTCGGGGTCCGTTTAATGATAGACACAGTTCTCTTGCAAAAGAAAGTAAGGAAATATCTTCAGAATGAACTGCAAACCATATTCCTTTATGGTTAGGGTGACTAGAGATGTGCTTGTTTAAACAAATCTTCTTAAATACTTATCACAATGAGCACACTGGCTGTTTGGCCTTTTGCAAAGTTACAGGCCCAGTAGGTTTTTGATTTAGTTAAAACAGAAGTTTGATGACATTGTTGGAATTTGAGTCTTTCGTGAAACGAAACTTGTTGACACACGAGGAAAATAAACTATGATTAAAGTTTGCTGATGGTAACTCGAATAGTAAAAAATACTTCTAAAAATAAAAAATACTTTTTTACAAACAGTAATTGACATATTGACAATTTACAGAATAATTGAAAAGAAGAATGTGTAATAAAATATTGGCTAATATTATTATGAATGGCAAATACATAAATAGAAGTTAATTTGGACAAAACTCAACAAACACATCTGACGGATCGAAGATTTCTTCTTCTAATGCATTTTTTTCTTCTAATCAAGTTTTCAACCATCATTTGATCTTCCAATCAAAACTATTTTTACAAATTCATCAACTAGCAGCTCCTGATTGTATGAATCATGCAGTTCTTGAACGGCACGCTGAGACAGTTTTAAAGAGAAACTGCAAATACAGGACTAAGGATGAAGCATTTAATAAATTTAAAGAGTTTAAGCGATATGTTGAAAATAAAATGGACACAAAAATTAAAATAAAGGTGCGAGTCTAATTCTGGCGATCAATTTGACTACGGTCACAGAGGCTTGCATATCCAAAAACGAACTGGACACCTGGAAAGGGCTATTAACTTTTACATATGTTGTCTTCGTCATTCCACAAAGAAATTTTAAATCAAAGTCACTTACCAACTAAGAAAAACGTAACATCGCCCAGTTTTTACAACCACCAATTCAGACAAGGGAAGCGCCAAAACCGAGTTCTTTCCCAAACGGCGTGGAGATGAAAGTGTCCGAGGGTGACTTTTTTCATCTTTAGACAACTTAGTGAATAATGACAACGAGACGTACACAAAACACATAGAAAAACATCCACAACCTTCGAGAGCATTGCTACTACCGGAGCCTCCTCTCCCTAATACTGAAACACTAACTGTGACAGACTTAGATGGTCTCCGTCCTCAACCCCTTAAAGACATGTGATCAGCGTTTACGGGGGAAGTGGACGTCAAGTTATTATTTGCTATAACTAATGCAATTTCATGCTTTCTGGACGTGTAAACCCAACATTACTGAAATCTTGTATGGAGCTTCACTTTGTGCTCTCAAGAAGAAGGACGGCGGTTTCGCCCTATAGCTGTCGACTAACAGCAAAGCTCGGATGTAGTTTCTACAGCGAAAAGTGGGGAGGAAGCCTGCGCCTCTAACAAACTTGGTTTAGGATCCAAAAGTAGATGCGAGGCAGCCGTTCACAGTTTGAGAAGTTTTTTTGAACTCAACAGAGGATTATCCACGATTGTTTTAAAAATAGACGTATCCAACTTCTTTAATTTCCTTGAAAGATACAACTTGCACAAGGCCATTCTAGACAACACACCAAAACTATACCATTTTATGTGGCAGTGGTACTCTACACCCTCTGTTCTCTTCTCTGGATCAAAGACCATCTCATCTTGTATCGTAACACAGCAAGGAGACTCCACAGGTCCCATGAATTTCTGTTTGAGCATCCACTCAATAGTTGCAGAGAATTGAACGCATGGTACCTTCATGATGGTCTTCTTGCGGAGGAAGCTAACATCGTCTTAGAAGGTTTCAAACACGTCATAGAGAATTTCGTAAAAATAAGCTTGGAAGTTAACACAAGCAAATGTGAGTTGCACTTTTGCGGAAACAAGCACGATGAATTAGTCTCCACCTTTCAAGCCCTTTGCCCCGAAATCAAAATTATAGGGGAGGAACTGTCTTTTCTTAGGGCTCCTATATACTCATCCCACATTTCATACGCTCTAAGACAAAAACGTGAAGAGCTAAATCTCTTGTTCTCTCGGCTCGAGATCCTGCACAGCCACGTTCGCTATTTTATTTTGAAAACTTTTTTCGGCATCTTAAGACTAACTTACCTTATGCGGTCAACCGCTATATGGACAAGCAGAGAAGTCCTTCAGGATATTCACAATGACATCAAGAAAACGTGTTTAGTGTGACTCATCTCGTAAATATAATGTTTACTTACTGTTCAAATGAAGATGACGTCGCCTTTTGCAAGGATGCATTAGTCTTTTGGGAGACTAGTCAGGACAGCTTTCCTTCGAATCTCAACAAAAAAAAACTGACATAATTTGATAATACAAAAGAAGAACGGGTCTCTTGTTCTGTCGTCAATCCATGATCAGGTTTTATTTAAAGCTTCTGTGAGCAAAGAAAGCAGTTGTTGGCTTTCTGATGTGATCTTTTCTAAAACTTTCCGTATATTCGTTACTCTACTCTATGGATCTGATTTCTGCACTCCTCACTATTGTGAGTGTGGAATTCTTGCCGACAAGTCTGGGCGCCATGGATTATCTTGCAAATGCAGTGCTGGCCGCGCCCATAGACTTTCTACTGAATGACATTATTAAACGCGCACTGCTGACAGCCAAATTTCTCTCGGTTTTGGAACCAGTCGGTATCTCCAGAGACGACGCAAAGCGTCCTGCGGGATGACTCTAGTCCCATGGTCCCGAGGTCAAACTCTAGTTTGGGATCCAACATCTAGCGATACACAAGCTCCTATATATATATATATATATATATATATAGAGGCGGACATGCTGCTGACTCAACAACCAAGAAGAAGTTAAATAAATATAAGAATGTGGTAAATCAAAACTTTCTCTTTGTGCCATTCGCTGTGGAAACTTTGGGCGCATGGAGCGAGGAAGCCTTGAGTTTTACAAAAAATTGAGGAGAAAAGATGAAGATGATTGCCGGTGATTCCTGCTAAAAATGCTACTTCATCCGATGAATCAGCCTGGCCATTAAGAGAGGAAATGTATCTATCAGTACAAACAAGACTAGATATAACTTTTTCTGTCAATTACTTAAGTCAGTATAATAATAATTATACGGAATATCATTGGCAATGTGTAAAAGAATACTTAAGTATCTGAAAGGTACTAAACATTATAAATTAGTTTTTTCTGTTTGTAAGTTAGAACTAACAGGTTTTGTAGATACATGTTTAAACTTTCTGGCTATCCTATTTCTTGAAAGCCATTTATTTAAAAGATTTTTTGAATGAATTGATAGATTATAAAGATAGCGTTAAAATATACAATGACAATCAGAGTCCACAAAAACTTGCGGTAATTCCAATTTTCCATAATCGGTCAAACCATATAGATGTGAGGCGTTATTTTTTTTAGGGAGTGTATTTTAAATAATTTAATAGTTATTTATTATCAAAATGGCTATGACGAAACAATTTAATCTTGTTGTAAAAATAGGTTTAATTACTCGAGTTAATGGGGGTGTTGAACTTATCTCATTCAAATAAACACTTGACAATACTGGCAATCCTGCTGGTGCATGTAAAACAAGTCCAATAAAGCAGTCGTAGGACGATTATTGAGGTTGTACACTCGTTTCTTTTAACATACTCATGGTGCAAAAGTGACATCTTCTTGAAGAACAAGCTAGTCTCATCGATTTTGCTGACGTATCAGCCTTCTTCTATTTTAACTTTAAAATTTTCTGGATAAAGAGATGCATCCTCATTATCAGTACTTGCAGCGTTTCCTCTTTCTGCAAAATCATTTGCCAACTACAGTCACATTTGAATCGGCTGAACCAACCGTTACTAACTTTTCATCTTTAGCTAGATCATCACCCTCTTCTTTTAATACCCGAAGAATCAACTTAGTTTGAGAGCAGACCGCGTGTTCAAATCGATGTGTGAATTCACACTGAAAGGTAATTTTAGCGTGTTTTTCATCTCAAATTCATGGTGGTTACCATGACGTTTACTTTCAGTTTTGAAATTTGTTTCTTTAATTTTTATATAGAAGAGTAAAGGAACAAAACGAAATTCAAAAACCATATTAATATCAAAGAAAGCGGTAGACATAAAAGATAATACGTTAGAAATTAACAGCACAAAAAACGTGTTGGTTGATAAAAGAAACAGGAGCAAATGAATGAAAATCGTACGACGAACAGAACACAAAATAAAGATAGCGTATTGAACAAATAAAGTGAAGTGGTATTGGAAGCAACAGAGGAAGTATGGTAATTATTTATTTATTTATTTGTATGGTACATTTTAAATATTGTATTGTGATGTAAGTGTTATGTATGGTGCCCCAGAAGATCAGTATAAACCTATATAGTGTGGGGACGAAACCGTGTGCAATAGTGGATTTGTTCGTCTTGGCAAAGCATTTGCTTCAAGGTTTAGGAAAACCACTAAAACCTAAACCTGCCAACCCTTACCCACCTTAGTATGCATATGTAATAATATTAATTAAGTGTGTAAACATATAGAAGGTAAATAAGAACATAAAATATAACAGCACAGCTATTGCATGACAACATATAATGGACCAGTCCAAGGGCCAGTCACGACAATGACCAAAAAAATAGTAGGTTAAAGAAATAGCAAAACAAAATAATGGAAAACAGATAATCAGAACAAGAATACAAAATATTGCTGAACGTCAGATGTCCTTCAGATTTGAAGCCATAATATAGCTTCATCCGTTAAATTATGAATGTTTGGAAACCCTCCTTTAAACTTCGTTAATTGACAATAATTTCGAAAGATGATAGACGACAAAGATTAATACAAAATTACTGAAAATAATGACGAAATAAAAAAAAACTATGACAAAGTTAGGTTGAAAATGGCCGAAAAAGAAAAAAATGGCTTAGGATATATACAATAAACGCCTTGAAGGAGGGGGATTACCGCAAACCATGAACAAGGTGAGACTTAACAATTTTACGGTAAAAGTGATAAATAAATACCAATTACAATCTTACCTACCTACCTACCGCAAGACACCATACCACAGTGACTACACATCCAACCCTGGTCGACAAGGGTCAGCAGCTATAACGTTAACCCCGGCTTGGTTGCCGACAACCTGTTGTTCCTACAAGTCTCGGATCGGATAGTACTTTAAACTTATCTGGGAATAGTTTCGGCCGGGAGGAGACCACCTCTCTCTCCTATGGTACAATTACCCCCCAGCAAATTGGTAGTCCAGGGACGCAACGATGCATGAGCAACACGGGCCGCTTCCCCAGTAAAGTGGGCTTGAAGTCGCCCTTCACTTATGACCGACAACTGACAACTATGGGATAGGTGACATGGGAAAGCTACTGTAATAGTGTGAACTGCTAACTCTCCGGACTTGCATCACAAGCCAGAGAGGTCGATTCATAGACCAACCGTCAGGTGCACAACGATAGAAGAGACGAGAATTTTTAAGTTCTACAATACTTGAACTCTAACTGTTGCCAGTCCTAGCGTTGGGTAGTTGTCCTAGGCCCTTAGAGGGTGTCAATTGTAATAACGGCGTACCATCAACTACAACGTCTTCGCTCTCATACTCTTCCGATGTTTGATTAGGGTCAGAGCAGTCAGTCAACTATTGCCAACCCCAATCTCGGAAGCGGAGTGAATCAACACCGCCGATCCACCCTTTGAGGACTCCGGTAACGGGCACACAGCGACGATACTCAAGTAATACCGGAATATACTTGGTTTGATTTTGCTTGAACCACCATTATCCGCTGTCGTACTTAGGGAGTCCCGCGGCTTCTCTTTCATGATGGTTCTATGTTCAAATGCAAACCGCCACAGGGGTTGCCATTGACACTCTAGGATCTTGGCTAGGTTCAAAGTAATTCCAATATATGACCCACTCGAGTGGGGTACGCTATCTCCGGGGGCTACCACCTTGACTGCGGTAGCCAAAGGTCTGTTGTGTTTATGCCACACAGCATTCATTGACTATTAGGCGATATGAAGTTTGCCGGGTCTGCTAGTAATTAAATAAAAACATTCTGTTCATAGAAATTTAAGTGATTCAGAAATGAAATTTGACCCTTCTGTAATAAGGTGTTTTCCAAAAATCGACATTTTGTGAATGTAAACCTGTCACCGAGCAACAATTTAATTTGTTTCACAGTAAAAATTTGTCAAATAAATTTAAATTTAATTGTAGTGGGGTGGTAGGTTCACAATCACAAAATGTCCATGCTAACACCGGATTTTAAAATCACACGTTAAATTTCTTTAAACAAAATCTTTTTCAAGCGACAATAAAACGGCATATTATTGAACTATTGGCGGACGCTAAAAACGCTTTTTACTGTCTAAACATTAAAAGCAACAGTTCTTTTGTTTTCACAACTATTTAGAGGTTGGTACCTCGGTTATGTCACATTATAAATGTAACAATAAAGTGTACCAACTTGATTCGTCGAGAATAGAACGTCACTGTAACACTCGAGAAACTCGAAAATTTGAAAATAACACACGAAAACTAGCAATAAACGCTTGAAGAAAAAATAATATATTTCACTTAGAGAAAAAATATAATTGTTTCGCTTAATTTGCTGTCTCGGCTAACTTTTTAAGCTCAACAATTATATTGTTTAAGTTCTAATAAAATACTCTATTATTCAATTATACCTATAAATGGTCAAAGCCGGATTTTACAAAACACACGTTACCTACACTATTTTATTAGACGTAAATTTCTTATTTTGATTTTGACAATCTGTATCATTTATTTTAATTAAATGTGCTTGAAATTTTTAGTTTAGATATCATTTATAAAATTCATTTATGCTAGAAAGTTTAAGCTACAATAAATTTTTTTTCATAATCGGCAGGATCACTTTCCGGCGTCAGCAAAGATTTCATTTGATTGAGGTTCCCTTCAATTTCGTTATCGTAATAATATTCTACGCCATTGCTTTTTATATCCTCTATATAAATGTCGTTTTGAGTGTCTACTTTCTCTTCAATTTCAATTACTTCGTAACGTTTGCGAATTTAAAAAGGAACGCCTTAATTTAGCTTTTCCCAACACGACACAAACTCACTCATTATTTTTACGTTTCATCAGATTTTTCTACATTTATTATTTATATTTGTGCGTATTAAGGGAAATTGTTAAATGTGGCGGTGTTTCTTAATAACGAATTTTCTAGACACAAAAGAACTCCCGCACCCATTAATTATAAAAAAAGAAACTAAGTTGTCACCAAAAATGAATTACAATTAAAAAAGTATTAAAGCCGAATATTCTTTGCTTTAAACAATTAGTATGATAATTCATCTTCATTTCATGTTGTCTGAAATTTGCCTTTTTATTATTTTCTTGTGAGAATTATTTGAAGGGAGTTGAACGAAGTATTTTAATGATTGAATGACATTTATTCTAGTACTTTTACAATTCAATCGACTATTGAATTAAATTCATTTCTGACATTTTTTCGACAGTACGACAAAATCTGACAATCACAAATCTTGCATACCGTAAATAATTCGTCTATTAACCCCTGAACTAGGTTTCTTTCTGGAAACATCCCACAACCCCGTGGTTCTAGGCAGGGCTGAGAGGCACGAAGTCGTCACTATCCTCAGTAATCGTTGTTGACGGACGACTGTTAATGGTGTCTGTGGTTCCTTAGAGACTTAGATTTCCAGCATCTTACGTAGCAAAAGAAGCCTTCACACTTTTGAGAAAACCATCCCTCGTTCCTTCCAGCGAGGCGTACCTTCAGTGTATTGAGGAGGACGCGGGACTGCAGGAGTTATAGGCTCCATTACGACATCTCTGTGCAGGGGAGGATGAACCAGAATTTCGTCCTTCTTGTTTGTCTTCGGGATCCTTTCCAGTCTTGGAGTCAGCACAGACAATACAATAATGATGATCACCACAAATACCACACTTGATGACGACTTTGCACTTTTTTGGGGAATGATGTAGCTTAATGCAGGCAAAACAAGCGTTTTTCTTTATTCCTCCGACGGTCTACATACCAGGATAATGCTACTACACATCGGTCAGGGGGCTTGTCATAAAATATGCATCCTACTTTATGTTGATAGTAGCCCTGGTGAAGATAGGAATTTCTCTTTGCTTGGAGGTTTTGTGATTCTTCACAGTTGTTTTAATTACTCACGGACGAAACAGTTAAGGACTGGAATCCCTTTTGTGCCAGTGAGATCTGCTGGTCACTGTCGATTCGTTCCTTCAAGTAATCTATGAGTCCCAGTTTAGTCTTGCAGGGGTTTGGCTTGGAGTCGTCTGCTTCGACATTCGAGTCTTCTCCCGCGCCTGCAAGATCCCTTCGCTCAGGCTTGACTCCGCCATGGGAAACAAGTAAGACTTCGAAATCACGTTTTTCATCTCCATAATCTTCAGGGACCGTAGATGAGAGCTTAACTTTTTGTTCAATGTAGATCTTCTCTTTTCTCGTCACATTGTTCACAAGACTCAGAAGCTTCCTCATGTAGACGGTGATCTGATCTGATCTGTTTCCGTTTGTGTTGTATCCCTCCGTTTCACTTCCGGGTTCCATGAATTGGTGATCTTATCCGCCTTGTCCAGTTCATCGTCACCATCCATCTTGTAGAACTGAGACCACCATTTAGTAAGGTCTTCCTTCTGGAGCCCATCGTTGATTCGACAACACTTCTAGCTGCAGAAGTCTGTGGGGCTTGGAGCTAGAGAAAGGACACGTTGAGCTGAAAAGATGACCTTTTCATAGGCTTCCGTGAAGTCTAGACCTCTTTAGTCTCCTTGTTCAGCTCGGTCTAAAATATATAAATAACGAATAAATAAATATTAAAAAGACGCACAGTTACAAGAATGGACTAACAATGTTAGTTGTGACAACCACGCCCTAACTTTAAGGCGCCTTGATAAAGCTTGGATAGGCCAAGCGAAACGTCGGCATATTGAAACCGGGGTAGTGGTTTAATTTCATACCTCCACATTAATGAATTCTTCACAGGATATTCATCTATAGAAAAACATTTCAATATGAAATTGAGGGGAGTACAATGAAACTCTGAAACCCAGCTATTTGGTTTAGTCAATTTTAATGCTTCCTTCGTTACACAATAATCAATGTTTTCTTGCTTTGCTCTTCTTCTTCCTTTCCGAGCACTCCCTTCGTTAATGGCAGTGGATAAATGGGTTAGTTTAATAATCGAAACAAATGTGGAAGAATGAAAATTAGTGATAAAATATGTGAATCATATATTAGAGTGATACTAAGGGTATTATGCGGCCGTTTGTGATCATCGTGGTTAGGCATTTTTGTCAACTGGTGTCGGTGGCCGTTGTGATCACGGTGGCCGCGTTATGATAATGAGGACGAGTGGGCGTTATGATCGTGGTGGCCGTTATGATCAACTTGTAAAATTAGGCGTCGTAATCAAGGTGGGCGTTGTGATTAACAGAAAGGGTGACCGTTGTGAACAAGCTGGCCGTTATGATCAAATATTATTAGTGGCCTTTGTGATCAAGGTGCACACCATTTACGAACAATTTATTAACCACTTCATAAACAATCATTAATGTAATAAAATATAACGAATTTAGGAGAAACATCGCTTTTATTTTTCTTACTAATTTGTACGAGCTATTACGATTATTATATTCTATACAGGGTGTAACACGGCTAGTTTTATGGAAGACAGAATTATATTCGAATTTTGAAATTACACAGCAGTAGTGATTTCTGAGAACGTTAAATTTAATTAAGTTAGACACTTCCCGCTATCCCGGAAGCGGAGTCCATCTCGCTTATTTTAAATGGACACTAGTATTTTTTTATCATTTTAGAATTGTGCGGTAAATTTTAGACCATGATATACCTAAAATCTAAATACCGAATTCCTAAGAAATAACGATGTTTTTATTATTAATAAACTTAGTTGAAACTGAAACCACCAGACAACCAAGCCTTGGAAATAAATTTTTCAATGTTTTTGCTCAATTTTTACACTTAGAATAAAAGTTACCACCCCATGACGGCATTTTGTGGTCATTTGTTGCATGGGTTATAACAAATGACTAACAATGACCAACATATAAAAAATCTGCGGGGGTACACTCCCATAATTGCGAATGTTTAAAGTTTTTGCTCAAATTTAACACTTTCATTAAAAATTGCCACCCCCTGACGGCACTTCGGGGTCATTTGTTGGCAGGGTTATAAGAACTTGCTAACAGTGATCAACATATAAAAAATCTGCGGGGGTACACTCCCATAATTTTGAATTTTAGAAGTTTTTGCTTAAATTCAACACTTTGATTAAAAATTGCCACCCCTGACGGCACTTCGGGGGTTATTTGTTGGCAGGGTTATAAGAACTTGCTAACAGTGATCAACATAAAAAATCTGCGGGGGTACACTCCCATAATTTTGAATTTTAGAAGTTTTTGCTTAAATTCAACATTTTGATTAAAATTGCCACCCCTGACGGCACTTTGGGGTCATTTGTTGGCAGGGTTATAAGAACTTGCTAACAGTGATCAACATATAAAATATCTGCGGGGGTACACTCCCATAATTTTGAATTTTAGAAGTTTTTGCTTAAATTCAACACTTTGATTAAAAATTACCACCCCCTGACGGCACTTCGGGGTTATTTGTTGGCAGGGTTATAAGAACTTGCTAACAGTGATCAACATATAAAAAATCTGCGGGGGTACACTCCCATAATTTTGAATGTTAGAAGTTTTTGCTTAAATTCTACATTTTGATTAAAAATTGCCACCCCCTGACGGCACTTTGGGGTCATTTGTTGGCAGGGTTATAAGAACTTGCTAACAATGATCTACATATAAAATATCTGCGGGGGTACACTCCCATAATTTTGAATTTTAGAAGTTTTTGCTTAAATTCAACACTTTGATTAAAAATTGCCACCCCCTGACGGCACTTCGGGGTTATTTGTTGGCAGGGTTATAAGAACTTGCTAACAGTGATCAACATATAAAAAATCTGCGGGGGTACACTCCCATAATTTTGAATGTTAGAAGTTTTTGCTTAAATTCTACATTTTGATTAAAAATTGCCACCCCCTGACGGCACTTTGGGGTCATTTGTTGGCAGGGTTATAAGAACTTGCTAACAATGATCAACATATAAAATATCTGCGGGGGTACACTCCCATAATTTTGAATTTTAGAAGTTTTTGCTTAAATTCAACACTTTGATTAAAAATTGCCACCCCCTGACGGCACTTCGGGGTTATTTGTTGGCAGGGTTATAAGAACTTGCTAACAGTGATCAACATATAAAAAATCTGCGTGGGTACACTCCCATAATTTTGAATGTTAGAAGTTTTTGCTTAAATTCAACATTTTGATTAAAAATTGCCACCCCCTGACGGCACTTTGGGGTCATTTGTTGGCAGGGTTATAAGAACTTGCTAACAGTGATCAACAATAAAATATCTGCGGGGGTACACTTCCATAATTGTGAATATTTAAAGTTTTTGCTCAAATTTAACACTTTAATTAAAAATTGCCACCCTCTGACGGCACTTCGGGGTTATTTGTTGGCAGGGTTATAAGAACTTGCTAACAGTGATCAGCATATTAAAAATCTGCGGGGGTACACTTCCATAATTGTGAATATTTAAAGTTTTTGCTCAAATTTAACACTTTAATTAAAATTGCCACCCTCTGACGGCACTTCGGGGTTATTTGTTGGCAGGGTTATAAGAACTTGCTAACAGTGATCAGCATATTAAAAATCTGCGGAGGTACACTCCCATAATTGTGAATATTTAAAGTTTTTGCTCAAATTTAACACTTTAATTAAAAATTGCCACCCTCTGACGGCACTTCGGGGTCATTTGTTGGCAGGGTTATAAGAACTTGCTAACAGTAATCAGCATATAAAAAATCTGCGGGGGTACACTCCCATAATTGCGAATGTTTAAAGTTTTTGCTCAAATTTAACACTTTCATTAAAAATTGCCACCCCCTGACGGCACTTCGGGGTTATTTGTTGGCAGGGTTATAAGAACTTGCTAACAGTGATCAACATATAAAAAATCTACGGGGGTAAACTCCCAGAATTTTGAATGTTAGAAGTTTTTGCTTAAATTCAACATTTTGATTAAAAATTGCCACCCCCTGACGGCACTTTGGGGTCATTTGTTGGCAGGGTTATAAGAACTTGCTAACAGTGATCAGCATATTAAAAATCTGCGGGGGTAAACTCCCATAATTTTGAATTTTAGAAGTTTTTGCTTAAATTCAACACTTTGATTAAAAATTGCCACCCCCTGACGGCACTTTGGGGTCATTTGTTGGCAGGGTTATAAGAACTTGCTAACAGTGATCAACATATAAAAAATCTACGGGGGTACACTCCCATAATTGTGAATATTTAAAGTTTTTGCTCAAATTTAACACTTTAATTAAAAATTGCCACCCTCTGACGCCACTTCGGGGTTATTTGTTGGCAGGGTTATAAGAACTTGCTAACAGTGATCAACATATAAAAAATCTGCGGGGGTACACTCCCATAATTGTGAATGTTTAAAGTTTTTGCTCAAATTTAACACTTTCATTAAAAATTGCCACCCCCTGATGGCACTTCGGGGTCATTTGTTGGCAGGGTTATAAGAACTTGCTAACAGTGATCAACATATAAAAAATCTGCGGGGTACACTTCCATAATTTTGAATGTCAGAAGTTTTTGCTTAAATTCAACATTTTGAATAAAAATTGCCACCCCTGACGGCACTTTGGGGTCATTTGTTGGCAAGGTTATAAGAACTTGCTAACAGTGATCAACATATAAAAAATCTGGTGGGGTACACTTCCATAATTTTGAATTCCAGAAGTTTTTGCTTAAATTCAATATTTTGATTAAGAATTGCCACCCCTGACGGCACTTTGGGGTCATTTGTTGGCAGGGTTATAACAATTTGCTAACAGTGATCAACATATAAAAGTCTGTGGGGGTACACTTCCATAATTTTGAGTGTCAGAAGTTTTGCTTAAATTCAACATTTTGATTAAGAATTGCCACCCCTGACGGCACTTTGGGGTCATTTGTTGGCAGGGTTATAAGAACTTGCTAACAGTGATCAACATATAAAAAATCTGCGGGGGTACACTTCCATAATTTTGAATGTCAGAAGTTTTTGCTTAAATTCAACATTTTGATTAAGAATTGCCACCCCCTGACGTCACTTTGGGGTCATTTGTTGGCAGGGTTATAAAAACTTGCTAACAGTGATCAGCATATTAAAAATCTGCGGGGGTAAACTCCCATAATTTTGAATTTTAGAAGTTTTTGCTTAAATTCAACACTTTGATTAAAAATTGCCACCCCTGACGGCACTTTGGGGTCATTTGTTGGCAGGGTTATAACAATTTGCTTACAATGACCAACATATAAAAAATCTATGGGGTACAATTGAATTTTTAAATTCAAATGCATTTAATTTCAAATCCAAATGTAGCTTCACGACGGTGCTTGTGGTTACAGTTTCAACTCAGTAACTTTATTAATAATGGAAATAATTTCTTGAGAACTGGGTATTTAGGTAAAATTTTCAAAATATGAAAATATTTCCATAATGGTTAATTTTAGGTGTAGCATAGGATACACAATTACTATCTAAAATTTACCACCGAATTCTTTATTTAAAATAAGCAAGATGGACTCAACTTTCGGTGTAACTGTAAGTCCCTCATTTATGTTATTATTGCATTTGAACTTAACAACGTGCTCGGAAACAACTACTGGTATTATTTCAAAATTCTAAGACTGAAAGTTATATTTTGATTTCTGATTTATACATGTTTTTAGCAATAATGGGCCGCGTGTTGTCAAGGGTCGAAGACCCAGTGGATGAACACACAAAAGGATGGATAAGGTTTATGGTAACCGTAGAAAGTGTTTATAAAAAGGGACGAGATTCGAGAATAAGAAAAGGTCCAACTTCTCTACTCGTGCCATCAACAGACTTGCTATGCAAATGTCCGAAATTGAAAGCTAACAAGTAAGTTTACTTAACCGAATATATATTTAATTAAATTGCGCAATATTTTTCCAAATTTCTAGTTTTTATTGTAATTCAAATTCATTTATCGGCGACACTCGAATTTATAATGACGAAATTAAAACGCCAGAAGGTAATTTTAACTAATTAATGCTTTTAACTTTAACGAGGAACAATCTCGACTTCAAAGGTCTTTTAGTTTTATGTTTTCGCATTGATCTAATTATTAGACTATTGTTAACACGAGCCTAAAAGTGATTAACATTTTCGTTTAATTACTTTATAGGTCATATTTAATACTTGGACGCGAGAAGGACGACTCTCCAGGTGGGATACCGACAGGAAATATTGCGGTCACACAACGTTCTATCGTAATTGAGTGGAGAGACGAGTGGGATCAAAGGATGCGTAGGTTCCGTCGTCGCGCAAGAAAATGCAAATAAATAACGTATCAGAAAACGTAAATTCACCAACAGTATTCTTTTTCTTTTTTTAAAAAATCGACTGCAAAAATTGTACTGAGCATTTTTGAATTTTTAGTAGTGTTTATTAACAATTTGTACAGTTTTATATACCTACTCAAATACGTGTTTATATTATAAGTTATTTATTTTGATTTGCGTGGTATACTCGAATGGAGGGGAGAATGTTGATGCCAAATATATATAATGTAGTATCTGACAAATTTGTCAAAACGGTATGTGTGATAATGTATGAAATATAAAATGAGATTGTACAGTATTATTACCATAATATTAATTAATTAATGTAACTCCTAATCTAAATATTCCACGATAATAATATTAATAATTTTAGACTTCTATATCTGTGTATCATCATAACTTTCTAGTTCCTAGTAATGATTGTATTTAAATCTTAATGTTTTAAACAGTTATCATAGCGCAGTACTTAGTGTTTTTGGTGTTACCAACATATCATTATAACAACTTCAGAAAGTGTTAACGTGTTGTAGCAATATTGTTTCTTTATAAGCAGTAATTGCATACTATATCTAGTTAGAACAATATCAATATCGTAGCAACACAATAGTCATCATTAATATTAACTAAATTTGTAAATTAGACGTGTATGTATCTATACTTATTGCAAAAATTATAATAAATGTATTGTCTTAAATAGGAAGTCGCAATGAGAACAATGAGACTACAAGTTAACTGATTTTTTTTAACTTTTCCATCATATAAGTCGTCGTCGGATATTCAAAGATGATTTAAACGCGAGTGGATCTAAAAGTATAGTAGGTAAGTCGACGTTGCAGAAGTATTACCAAAACTATAAGTCTATAGTGTACATTCTTTAAGAAATACTAACAATTCTAAAGCATTTACTACCATTAAATGGTAGATATTCGCTATCTATTACTTTCGTTTTATTTCTATTAATTTATTTTGTGGTACTAGGGTTTCCTTCCGTTTATGACTTAACAATAACAGCTAAAATTGAACATTTTTAACATGGATAAACTAATATGTATGTAAAGCAACTATTAGTACAAATTACAACTACATCATGGTCGCCTTTGTAATTCCTAATATTTAAGGTTAGATATTGATTTAGTCATTGGTAAATTTAGGGAACTCGTCTAAATTTTTTTTTAATTCTGTCCATAAATTACTTTGCTCATGAATAATGAAAGAGAAAACACGAAAGGATATTTTCGATTCTCCAAAAAATATTTTGGTTTGTAGATAAATGTTAATGGGGGAAAAAAGTTAAAGGCGCTAACCTAACATTTTTTTCATTCTCTCCGTAAATTATTTTACCTCAGATAATTGTTATCGGAGGTAAAAAACTGAAGGGAGCTAATCTAAAGATATTGTGCATTATCTCCATAAATTATTGTATCTAATGGATACGTGTCAATGGAGGTAAAAAAAAGTGAAGGGAGAAATATGAAATTTTTTTTATGATCCATATAATTTGTAGCTCAAAAATCAATTTTAATGGAGGTAAAAAGAAAATGGAGACAACCTAACAATTTCTTGCATTCTCCATACATTATTTTAGCTCATATAAATATTAGTGGAGGTAAACTGACGAAGGAAGCTGACTTAACGATTTTTTGCATTCTTTCCATAAACTATTTTAGGTCATGGATAAATATTTAATGTAGGTAAATTAACGAAGGGAGCTAAGTTAAAGATTTTTTGCATTTTCAATTGAAGTATTCGAAAAAAAATATATTTTTAAAGGTTTGTTACATCCATCTATTGTTATATTTTTAAACTATAACTTAGGATTTACATCATTCTCCCCATATTTAGACAAAACTATTGCTAGATGGTACATCAGGTATTACGCCGCGTACATGACATTGAGCTGACGGTTGTCCCTCGTATGGAAAATTTTGGTAATTATGGGAGATACTAAATTTAACTAGGTAGTATTTCAAATAACTCTTTATTCGTAGGCAAATAATTGAAATAGCTATCTTGATAAGTTTAACGAGATTGTAATAATCCTCCAGAAGTTTCCGGTTCAGAAAAATATCCCGTACCCAAATTTGCTTTTTTTATTAAATATACAGTAAATATAAATTACAAAGATTCTTTCTTGCGATACATGGCAATCATCCATTATTTTAGGTTAGTAATAACAGAGAAAACAAGATAAAAAGAGAGGAATACAATTTCGAATCCGAAGTTCGGACACAGTTAAAATAATTTTAATATTTTCCGAATTCGGACAGCCATGTTTTTTCGGGCAAAAATTGTGAAGTTCGTATCTGCGAAAACTAGGCTTTAGACAATCACGGATTATATAATGTAATTTTTTTACTTGCAAATTGGAAACTTTAGAAATAAATTTAAAGGTTTTACAATTAAGAAATTCTTTTGTTTGAGATATAATTCACGATAGTTCTTTATGTAAATTTTTGCCATTCAATTGTTTACTGTACAAAGAATGAACAACTGTCATCTTGTGACATGTAATGAAATGTTTAAGTCTCTCGCGTAGGTAAAGAAGGTTCCTTAATTTCATAACCTTAAACACGGACCACACATAACCATAATTTGATACATCTATAAAATAATTCAAAATTATAATAAAATGTCTGGACCAAAAAGCGCCTTACAACCGGTATTATACCCGTCATTAAAAATTTGACAGATTTTGTTAACATTTATTTTTATTGACAGGACAGTGATGTGCATATCACCTTCGAAGACCAACAAAAGATCAACAAATTTGCACGTTTGAACGCAAAACTAGACGATTTAAAGTTTGATATAAAAGATAAAGAGGTTCGTATACATATATTCTCTACCGCTTACCTAATTAAAACATTTTCATGCAGAACGATTTAAAAAAATTAGAAGACGCTTGTGATGAAATCATTTTATTAGATGAATTTGAAAGGATTCCATATTTAGTTGGTGAAGTTTTTATTTATCAAGATATCGAAAAAACCCAAGCATGTTTAGAAGATTCGAAAGGGAAAACTGAATCTGAAATTGCAATTTTAAAATCGAAATCGGCCGAGATTAAAGATTTAATGAGCGATTTAAAGACTTATTTGTATGGAAAATTTGGAAGCAACATAAATTTGGAAGCTGATGAGGAATAACGTAGAATTTATTTACCAACTTTCACTTTGAATAATTTATTAATACCTTTTAGTAGTTTCAATATTACTGTTCTTTGCTTTAATGTAGTTCATGGTCTAAAATGATTATTATTGTAGGAGTAGTAACTTCTAATTATTTGAGTTTCTAATCCTGTTAAAACTTAATAACTTATCTAAAATTATTGCATGGATGAGATAATTGGAATATGAATGTTTTCAGAATTTGGAAAGACCTGTTATTGTAGTCAAAAGTAAGCATTCTCTTCTTAATTGCCTCACCGACTGACAATGAAATAGAAATACAATATTTGATGGTTCAATTTTTATTAACATTAATTTGTTTGATCAAATTACAAGTTATATTTCCCTGTTGATTTAAGTACTAATAAAGTTTGTTTTTTTTGTATAATTTTCTGAATGGAATACGTTTCAATCAGAATTGTCAGATTCAGGTTTCATCAGAAAGTGATTTAACATTCTGCTCTGACATTACCTTAAAAATTATTGAAATTAATTCTAAAAAATGTTGAGGTTTTTCGATTATTTATTTAACTAATTGAATGAATTAATTTAATTATTGTATTAGTGGATAAAGTGTTCATAAGTGTGGATGAAACGTCCATTATTAGACATTTATGGATAAAATGTTTTTTTCTTCAAGCGACAATAAAACGGCATACTATTCAACTACTGGCAGACGCTAAAAACGCTTTTTACTGTCTAAACAAAAGCAACATTTCTTTGTTTTCACAACTATTTAGAGGTTGGCACCTCGTTTATGTCATATTATATAAATATCTATGGATCGCATATGAATGTAACAGTAAAGTACCAACTTGACTCGTCGAGAATAAAACGTCACTATAACACTCGAAAATTTGAAAATAACACATGAAAACCAATAAACGCTTGAAGAAAAAATTATATATTTCACTTGGAGTTAAAAAATATAATTGTTTCGCTTAATTTTTTTTAAGCTCAACAATTATATTGTTTAATTCCTAATAAAATAATCTATTTTCTTAAAACGGCATATTGTTAAGCTACTGGCAGACGCTACAAATGCTTTTTAGTGTCTAAACAGTTCTTTGTTTTCACAACTATTTAAGTGGTATCTGGTTATTAAAAATACAGGGTGACCCAGGGATGTGTAATTGGTCCATAACTTTTTGTTATAGAAGATATCGACATGCGGTTTTTACCACTAAGTAAGCACATTTGTGCTGCACATTCAAAAATATTATTTTGATTATATACAGAGTAGTAAATCGATGTACTCTTTTTTTTTTAATGGAACACCCTGTATATTTTAACAGAATTAGTTTTAGCATAAAAAATAATGGCTCTTTTCGTTTCGGTGTTATTCAACTTTTTGTTTTGAAGAAAGACTCACAATTTGATAGATCACTAGTAGAACATGAATATTTTCCGATAAACTAGCTACAGAAAATTTTAGAATAACTTGAACTTTTAATAAATAGTCGAATTTTGATTCCCATACGCATAAAATATACAGGGTGGGAAAGAAAGTAAAAAGTTAAATAACTCTTTTTATAAATGGAACACCTTGTATTTATGTTCACGAGTCTACTAAGTATTTTATAAGCTTTTCGATGATGTGTAATTTGTATTGTGAATTCTGGGTCGTTAATGACATTTTTCAAGAAAATTATTTTATTTTGAAGAAGTTGTTAATTTTTGAAAGTAGGCTCCTGTCAATGAATATCTCAAGTGCCTAACTGTCCTAGGCTTTTCTAACCTTTAGGTGTAAGGCTGGTGCAGTTGAATCTTGCACTTCTCTCTCGATTGCTTCCTATCATGTGTTAGGTTTATGTATTCCCTCCCATTTATTTTCTCTCTACTTCTTTCCTTATGTTATCAATCTATTTTGTTCTTGGTCATGTTCTTTTATTTATCCCTGGCTCCGCGTTTGAACACTCATTTTGTTAGTCTGTCGTCCGACATTCTACACACATGCCTAAACCATCTGAGCTGCCCCTCTATAATTTTTTCGTTGATTGATTAAGTATATTTTCTGGTTTTGTCGAAATGGTTTCATTCCTTATTCCCTCCTTTTTGGTTTTATTTTCAATGAAAAAATGTTTGTAAGGAACCTCATTTCTATTGTAATAATATGTGTCTTTTGTCGTTCTGTGAGTGTCCATGTCTCACTGCTATATGTGATCGATGGCCTGACGACTTTTTTAACAACTTCTGTTTTTTTGTTCTTTGTTACTTCTCTTTTCCTAGAAAGGTTGTCTCCATAAGGTTGAATATTTTTCCTGTTTTTTCTATTATATGATCTAATTGTTTGTTCAATTTTCCATTTTCTTCTATCATTGCACTTAGGTAATTAAAATATTCTACTTGTTCTATTTCTTCTCCGTCCAGACTAATTTAATGTATTATTTTTTTGTTAGAAATTATCAATGTTTTTGTCTTTCTAGTATTTATATTCATGTTTATTTTCTTCAGTTCCTCCTCTAATTCTTTGAGATTATATTGTAGTTCTCCTTCGTATCTGCTATCAAGGTTATGTCATCTGCAAAATTGTGTCATTTTTCAGTATCCCAGTGTTAATTTCTTCATCTTCTTGTTAGCTTTCTTTATTGTCTGGTCTAGTACAGTTAAGAAGGATAGTGGACTACTTTAAAAAACATTTCTTCATAATAAAATACTTCCTTTTTGGAAAACGCCAATAACTATTAAGAATTCACCATACAAACTGCATATCAATGGAAATCTAA
Organism: Abscondita cerata; assembly: GCA_030710515.1. Classification (NCBI taxonomy): domain Eukaryota; kingdom Metazoa; phylum Arthropoda; class Insecta; order Coleoptera; family Lampyridae; genus Abscondita; species Abscondita cerata. Next base: position 97,575 of record JALBCR010000356.1, read on the forward strand.
TGAAATACTTAATAGACTTGTGAAGAGTTATTTAACTTTTTGCGTTGTATAGTGTATAGTGTGTGCGAACGTGCATCAAAATTCGACTATTTGTTAAATTTTCAAGTTATTCTAAAATTTTTCGTAGCTAACAAATCGAAAAATATTCATGACCTTCTGATTAGTGATCTATCAAATGTGGGTCCTTCTTCTAACAAAAGTTGAATAACACCGAAACGAAAAGAGTTATACCCATATTATTCTATATAAAGTCATATTATTTTTTTTATGATAAATCTAATTCTATACAAATATACAGTACGTACCATTTAAATAAACATAACTTTTAAAGTTGTACAGAACAAAGCTTTTAATGGAAAAACTTAGTTTAAGGATCAATTTTTTATCATTTTTCATCAAAAGAACAAAGTATAAAATCGGGAAACAAAAATTTTGTTTACACTAATAACATTAAGGTGTAGAATACAGAAACGGAATCAGTTGCCATCAATATATTACTGAAGAATCATACGCACATTTAATATTGTACGGAAACATTCTTCTAATAGGAAAACTTAGTTTATGCATTAATTTTGAGAAATTCGAAGAAACAGATTGTACACAAAATATTTTATCGTTTTTCATCAAAAGAACAAAATCTTGGGTACAAATGTGGGGAAAAAATTTGTTTCCTTTGACTAAAAATTACTGAATACACTAACATTCAGGTGTAGAATCAGTTGCCATCAATATATTACTGTAGAATCACTGCGCACATTTAAAATTGTACGGAAAAGGTTTCTAATGGGAAAACTTAGTTTAGGCATTAATTTTGAGAAATTCGGGTATAAAATTGTGAAAAATTTTGTTTCCGGTTTGAACAAAATTGTTGAATACACTAACACTGACGTGTAGAATACAAAAACGGAATCAGTTGCTATCAATATATTACTGTAGAATCATTAGATACATTTAAAATTGTACGGAAAAAAGCTTCTAATGAGCAAACTTAGATTATGCATTAATTTTGAGAAATTCAAAGAAACGGTTTGTACTACAGTGTTTAACGCGTTCAATTACATCTTATTATGTTAAAAAAGCCACACAACATTTTTTATCATTTTTCATCAAAAGAACAGTCTTGGGTATGAATGTGGGGAAAAAAAACATTTGTACTAGTGTTCTACGCGTTCAATTACATCGTATTATGTTAAAAAGGTATCTAATGGTATCCGAAATTTGTCTACATTCCACAGAAAAACGTCTTCGGAAGCAGACAACCGGCATACGAAAGCGGAACAAAATCCGTCAAACCGTTCTCCAGTTATTCCCAATATACATATTTTTGGAAAGTTTGACGCCTTCTGGCGCTCTTATGGTGCACTTTTTATAGTAAAAGTTGGTGTCAAACAGTCTATTTTGAGCCAGAGAACCTCTGGTAAAGCCATGTACACACCTGTAGATATAATGAAAATAATAAGAATAAACTTATATATATATATATATATATATATATATATATATATATATATATTTCGAAACGTTTGGGAATTATATAAAACCAGATAAAACTGAGTTGAGGTGATTAACTATATACAGGGTGGATTAAATCATGCGTCTAATAATTACACCACGCTATTATAAGTTGAAAAACAAGCAAAAAACCTAACACCAATTTGGTCTTGGACGAAGACTTAAGCACTTAATATAACTTAAAGGTTAAAGGGTAACTTGATCGTATATGTTTGTGATTCTGCAATAACTCAAGATTGAATAAGTTTTATTTAAATTATACTCTCTTTTCGGCTACAATGAGCACCTGCAACTTCTAAACATTTGGTGCACCGAGTAATACAAGGATATATTGAAAAATTCTTAGCCTACTATAGAACCAAACAAAATTTTCAATGTCAAAATATTTTATTACTCAACATATTCTCCTCTTAATTGGATACATTTATTACAGCGAACCTGCAACGTCTCTAGACCTTTAAAAAAAATTTTTCTTCTTGATCTGCAAACCAGACCTCCACAGCTTCTATTACCTCCTTGTTGGAAGAAAATGTACGACCTTTTAAACTTTTTTTAGTTGAGGAAAGAGGTGATAGTCGGACGGAGCCAAATCGGGTGAATAAGGGGGTGTTCTAGTAATTCAAACCCTAAATCACGAATTTTTGCATGGCAACATGAGATTTGTGTGCAGGGGCGTTGTCCTGCAAAAACAAAACACCTTTGGATAGCTTTCCGCGTCTTTTTCTCTTTAATATTTTCCCGTAGAGTGGTCAGTAATGTCGAATAGTAATCTCCAGTTATTGTTCTACCCTTATCCAAAAATTAATCATGATTACTCCATGGCAATCCCAAAAACTGAAGCAAGAACTTTTCCAGCAGATTTTTGGACACGAAACTTCTTAGGTCTTGGAGAACCAGAGTGTCGCCATTCCATCGATTGTTGCTTTGTTTCTGGATCGTAGAAATGTACCCAAGCCTCATCCATAGTAACAATTCGGTTTAAGAAGTCTACATCGTTTTCAAATCGAGCACAGATCGAACGCGATGCTTCTACCCTTGCACGCTTTGTCCAAATTGATGTAAACCATATGATGAACGCGTTCGTATGAAATATTCAGTGCTTCAGATATTCGTTTTAGCCCAATTCGACGGTCTGATAAAATCATGTCATGAACTGCATCGATATTTTCGGGGACTGACACAGAAACTGGCCTTCCCGATCGGTCATCATCTTCAATGGAAAATTTACCTCTTTTGAAGCTTGCATTCCAATTTTTGACGGTCGCATACGAAGGACATTGATCACCAAGGGTATTAAGCATATCTTCGTAAATCTGCTTACCTCTTAACCCTTTTAAATACAGGTACTTGATGATGGCTCGATACTCCAATTTTTCGATTTTCACAATTTCGGTGGACATCTTTTTCATTTAATTTATTGCGTGACTCTGGTTTACTTTTTGACGTCAAACTTTACACTGACACTTCTAATAAGTTATTGTTCGTTGCTATGGTAACGCAATATTTTGTTTATGCAAGGAACTGGTCTAGGCTAACTAGATATCAATACATCCTCGTAATGTTTGTTATTAGATTTTGCAGCATGTTACTATTTTTTTATTTCTCTAACTGCATTATTTATCCGTTCAAGAAGTTGTTCTTCGGTTTCAATTTCTACTTCATAAACAAGAGCTTTTAAAATGCCCCAAAAGAAAAAATCTAGGACATTTAGGTAGGGACTTCTTGCAGGTCATGATATCGGAGCATTGCGCCCAATTCACCTCTCTGGAAAGTTTTGGTTTAACCAATCCCTAGTTTGAAGCCCCCAGTGGGCTGGAGCTCCATCTAATTGAGCCCACATGTCTCGCCTGACAAGTAACGGTACTTCTTCCAAAAATCCCGGTAAATCGTTGTTTAAAAAATAGACAAAATTTTCGGCGTTTAATCTACGAGGTATAATGTGTGGCCCTATTAATCTATTTCCCATAATTCCAGCCCATACATTGACGCTGAATCTAAACTGGTGATTAGTTTGATGGAAAACATGAGGGTTTTTATCAGCCCAGTGGTGCATATTGTGCATATTAAACATTCCGTTACGGGTAAAGGTGGCTTCATCCGCCCATAAAATGTTTTCAATGAAAACCGGATTGTTGCCGTAATAACCATCTGCAAAACTCTATCCGTCGCGGATAATATTCCGGAAGCAACCCATGGACTCGCTGGAAGTGGAACGGATGTAAGAGATTTTCTCTTAACACTCTATGTACAGCAGTATGGCTAATATCAAGTCTTCGAGCTACAGAACGGGTACTTTGTCGAGGTTCGTCTTCAAATACCTGTAAGATGTTCTCTTCCATTTCTGGTTGTAACACACGTCGTGGCCGCCCTCCACCAACTGCCTGCTTAGGATCCATTCTTCCTGTTTCTCTTAAGCGCTGATCTAGTCTTTGGATAACATGATCATCAGGATGTCTCCTGTTTACATAACGTTTGGCATATAAATTTGCAGCTCGATGAAAATTACCGCCACATTCGCCTAATATCAAATACATATCTGCGTACTCGCGAAAACTGTATGCCATGATTTTTCTCAAAACTGAAAACACAAAACTGAAGAAACACACACGGAACAAAGTAACTTATAACAATGATATAAGCGAATAGTAACTAATAAATAATGAGTGAAGCAGAAGTTTTACGAAAATATTAGAAAAGTGACTTTTACAAATATCAAAATGACAATAATTAATTCGTCAAGCTATCATTTTTTATTATTACATTTTAAACATCAACCCAGCTTATAATGCATAGTTGCAACATCTTCCAAAACTATAAATCACGAAGATTTTGCATTCTTAAATATTAAATTGCTATTGCTATTACCGAAATGTTATAATTTATATTTGATTACTTATTTTAATTGTTGAACTACGTGTTGTTGATTTCAATGCAATTCTCAACCATAGTCAAAAAAAATTTCAAAGTTTAAGCATTAATACCTCCTTAACCGAAGAGTTAACACTAAAACGGTATCAGAGTTTTTGCTTGGTTTTCAACGTATAATAGCGTGGTGTAATTATTAGACGCATGCTTTAATACACCCTGTATACTTTCGAAGTGAACACACACGCTTGTAAGAATGTACACACCTTTTCTTTGCTGCGGTACCCCTCTGATAAAGATTGTCACACGGAACTTCACGTACTGTAGTTTTCAGGTTAACGGTTCACTAGCACTTTAGGTTTATAATCGGGTTGATTGGTCGTAATCGGGAGTCTGCGTCGCAGATTTTGTTTACTAAGAACTTCTCATTCTGGATTGGTCTACTCTTGGCAAAGTCTGCAGAATCTGGCATCAGTCGCTGCAAAGAGTTAGCGAACCTTTTAAACGAAGACACCACACTCTCTCATCGCCTATATGAGTGACGTCATCAAGGCGTCGCGGCCAAACCAAGCTGACTTTTACTAACTCGGCGTCTTGGATTCCTCTTTCCTCTTTCCTCTCATGAGCCTAACCATAAATTTGTCGAGTTTCACACCGGAAGCGAGGATCTGACCTCTATGGTCGGCATGTACCTGCTCGTTAACCTTTCTTTCGGCGTGATTCTCAGTGCTCGTTGCATCTCTGGAGTGTTCGTGTGCGAACAAAGACTATAGTATTGGGTATAAAATTGACAAAAATCAAGTTGTATTGTCATCTAAGTGTTGATTTACATTGCATTCCCTCAAAAAATAAACACAAAACAATGTTTGTCTATGGTTTTAATGAAAATTGGTAAATATAGTAATATTAATGTGAATAAATAAGAAGTTCAAGTCTGTTGTCATGTATGTTCTTTATAAAAAAAACCCTTACCTGCTGTTAAAATGTGTTTTTTAAGACTCTGAATTAAATGGAAAAATACTGTTGTTGAGATTCATTCTACTACTTGAAAAGTTTGAAACTTATACCCGTATGTATTTTAACGAAAACGAGAAGAAGGAAAGATGATAATAAAAATTCATAACTTGCGGAAAAGAGTAGGAGAATATGGAACATGAGTTGCTAATATGAAGGAACTTAGGAGAAGAAAGAGAAAAACGAAGTACGTGCTGTGAGAAGATAAAGAAGGAGTAGCATGTATTAGAAAAGGGAGAGGGAGGAGAGGGCAGAAAAGGGATAGAGATTAAAATATAGTACAGGCATTATAATATTATTAGAAAGGAAGTCCCAAAAATTGATATAATAAGCACGACACTCGGAAGAAAATTGGGAACACATCAAAAAACTGCACAAAATGTTGAATTTTTTCAACAGCTAAGTTAACAATTTGACCAAACTGACACTAAATGAAAATGTGTAGGCGTAACACATTGTTAAGTTTCGCTGGTTCTATAGAAACTTGAATAATTTTGAAAAGATATGAACATAGACTAAATTTCGAATAATTTACATTATAGTTTTTTGTCCAGTTTTCTATTTGAGACAAAAGTTACAGTTTACGGTATTACTAGTTCGAATTATACAGTGTGGGGCACCATCAACAATTAATTATGTAGCATTAAGACAAGACAAATAATGTAAAAACTTAAGGCATGCATGTTTATTAATTTATTTGCTTAAGGGTTTACAAAGTTTTCTCCTTTACAAACCTTTTGACAATATGTATTACTACAAAATAAATTACAATTTATACAATTAAAACACTAATCATAGTTAAAATAATACGGGAGAAGAAAAAAATTAAAATTTTAAATGTTTATTGAATGATTATATGTACTATAATTTATTACTTACTTCTATAAATTAACAGAAAATAAGTAAGGATATTAAAAATATACACCTTTTAAATAATAATAAAAAATATAAAGAAAAAAGAAAAACTATAAAGATTAACCCACAAATTAATATGAGATGCGAGAGGAGATATTAATATTCAAGCGCTCTATAACATGTTTTAACAAAAGAGGGTAATGTGTCGTTAAAAATATCTATTGTCGGATCTATATTTAAAATGTTATTTGCAATGCAAAATGCTCTATTAAAATAAGAATTTTCAAATTGGACGGTCCTGGATCTACTTCACGTTAAACTGCATGGTGCTCTTGATCTCTGTATTAGTACTCTTATATAAATATTATTTACTAACCCCGTAACATTTATTTTGTAATTAATAATTTTTATACATAATCACCAATGCAGCAACATCTATTCTGGTTTTGAATTTATGTATTTCAAATGGTTCTCTTAAACTTTGAGTTGAATAAGCTAACGGACAAGTTGTGTTAAATTTTTTGTGGTATAGATATCTAAGGAATTTGTTTTGGATAACTTCAATAGCACGTTTCAGTCAAAGCGATGTAAGAGAAAAAAGTTCCGCCCTAGTGCTATCTTTTTCTGTCAGTTTACCAACACGAATCCTCTAAAATACTCTAAATTTTAAATTATCACCAAAAATCAACCAAGTCAAGCTAACCTTAAAATTTTTAATTATTCCTTTGAGTTTGTTCTGCGTGGTTTTATCTTCTTTTGATCGTTTTGCTGCTTTTTTTAGAAACAGTCTTTTCGAGACTAAATTGTTTACTATTACCTCTGTCTTCTGTAAGTATTTAAAATTGTTTTATTAAGTACCTGTAATTTATTTTTATTAAGATATAAACATGGCTACAGAAAAGGTTAATAATCTGTGGCTTGGTTTGACTTTTGGTGATAATTTAAAATTCAAGTATTTTTGAAGGTTCGTGTTGGTAAAACTGATAGAAAAAAGATAACACTAGTACGGAACTTTTTCTCTTACATCGCTTTGACTGAAACGTGCTATTGCATGTACAAGAGCTTGTTGGTATGGGTACCATATTACAGCACAATACTCAATTTTACTTCTCACGAGAGTTTTTAATAAGGTTAATATCTGTAAAGCATCCTGTTCGCAGTATTTATTACGATACCTATGTGTTTTTTTAAAATTCAACTTATTGTCTCTACGAATACCAGGATCTTTTGTATCTACTACTTGTTTTAATGTCTATTTATTTATATAATAATTAAAACGGGAGAATGCAGTTGTCTAGTTATTATCATAAACTTACATTTTTTAACATTTAGTTCTAATTTATTTATTTTACACCAATTAGCAATTGCATTTAAATCCTTGTTGAACAAGATAGTTATCTCTGGAGCTTCTGACTTCAATATACAATTTTACATCGTCCGCAAACATATGTTGAGATTAGAAAACACTACATGTTAAAAATACTTTGGATGGTACAGGATGCTTCAGAACTATACGTACCATTCAAAAATTCAGTTGTTTTGAAGGGAACAACTTCAAAATAAGTAGGAACAAACAAATTTGACTTACACCACCTTACTAAGCTCTTTTCTTTTAATAATTGATGTACAGGGTTTTAATATTACCGTAAAACTGTAGACTGTGAAGCTGATATAATCTTCGAGAAAATTTAAAATGTGGTATTCAAACAATTAGAGATTTTTTGGAGAATTTTTAATAATTTTGAACCACTCTAAGAAACAATGATGATTCATTGTTTCCTTGGATATTTCAATGTATTACGTGACGTCAATTATTATTTTTCACATTCAATTAATTCTATCAAATTTTCAGTTTGGGTTTTTTGTGGAACCATTGTTTTCGACACAATATATTTATGTTAATTCTACTAGACGTTGTTAAGAATTACCTTGCCGATATGGGAATGAAATAAAACAAAAAAACAATTTTCAATGAAATCTAAGATATTAAAATATGTATGTGGCGATGTATTTTGCTCTCTCACGATCCTTAAATTTTATTTAGGTATACAAAACTCATTTTTTAAATATTCCATTTCACGAAAAAAAAACAAAACAAATTACCACAAACGAACAAATTTATGATTTCTGTATAATGAGCTCATAACAACCTTCTACCCGTTTTGGGTAAATTAAACAATATGATCACATGTAGTATTCAAAATTTCTTAATCCCCTTCCTATCTTCGTGTTTTAGTATAAAACTGTTGACTTATTTTTCCTCTGCAGATCTTCGCAAACATGAACGCTAATAGTGTTATCTATTTTTCATTCGTTATTTTGTATGTATACACCACAATTTAATTATCGATTATTATGATATCACTGTATCTTTTTTAGGCGGTTTCCTATGCCAGGGATTTACAAAATGAAGAAACGGTATGTTTAAATGAAGTGAAAATACCAAGTGAGGATTTAAAAGCGTATGTGGCTGGAAAATCATCAAAAGAAATTCCGGAATTGGTAGATTTTCTAACGTGCTTATCAAAAAGCTTGGAGTCTGTAACGATAATGGAGATTTGGACCCTAAAAGAATAGGAGAGTTATATTTAAATATATACATGGCAGATTACAATCTCAATATCGATAATAAAGAAACCAAAGTTCCCGAGGCCGCTGATAATTGTAAATCTGTAAAAGGTAGTAATTGTGGCAGCGGTGTATTGCTGTTTCACGAATGTTTAATAAAGGAATTGAAAGTATAAAGTTCAACCAAACGCAAGGAAAAATATATGTAAAGTTGATGTGTAGCAAATATTGTTTCTTTATCTAATATGATAGAATGTTAAATTTCTCTATTAAATGTCAATATTTAGTGCAAAGGTTGTGTTTATTTAACATCCTAATACACTGAAATAATTAAAACTAATTTTTTTTAAATATATAAGCACGTTGTAAGCACAGTCCGTTAAGTTTTGAATGTAAGACAAGACAGAATGGACAGAAGCAAGAATGGAATTCAAAATTTACTCATTTTACACCTCTACGGCGTTCCAACAAGTTCTGTCCCCACTCCTCTCGTTGTCACTGCGCAACAACCTCTTCCAATTAATCTTCTATAATGGAATTTGAATAAATGCACTTTAAATATGGTCATTATTATAACAGGATTTTTCTGTTAGAACGAAGAAGTTTCATGAATTGATGTATACAAGTCTTATTATTTTGTCTATTGTTCGATTTTGGGAGTGGATTTTTTTTCAAATGTTAATTATCCTATTTGAATACGTGGTATTTATTTTTTTGATGGTTTCTCGCTCGATACTGATTCTATTTCTTTCATAAAGTGAATCGTTTGTTTAATGAATCTAGGGGATTCGAGGTAGAAACAAACTTTGAACTCTTACATAAATCGGTTAGGAATTGGAAGAAAATCTTTTAAGGACCATAAATCGGCGTTGGAATCCACAACTAAAGAATCTATTAGATATATTTGCGAGGAGTCTTTTTCCTCTAGACTCCAAATGGGCAAGTTCTGTATACGTTCATGTCGAACATCAATTAATTTGTTAATGAACAATGAAGAAGAAATAAAACAAAAACGACAACTTACTCTTTTTTGTGACAAACCTCAAACAGGACATTGACAATATACTTAAAAAAGCGGAACAAGTTGTATTCCATTCTTTACTAATTTTTTGTTTAAATGTACATACTACGGATTGTTGGAACTTGGAGGTACAGAGGGTTTGCTACCTTTATCTGGAAAGTATCAACCGCTTCAAGCGACTCTTTAACCGATTCTTACTCTTAATCAGATCTATTTGGTAAAAAATATATGAGAAAGTGTCCTAAAATTGCATAGCTTGTAAAATTGGGACCGTTTCAATTATAAATATTTTACTAATTAACTGTAGTTACTGAGCAATTTTGCGCCTGGTGTTTAGACAACCAAACGTTGGTGTAGGATTTTTGATCAATAGATGGCGTTAAAAACCATTTGTTTAATTCATTCTTAGAACTTCCGTTTCTTTATCTTTCGTTAGTGGCTTCAACAATCGTACACATCTTCCTCATTATTCCAAAAAGATGAAATACGATTGAATAAAATCTTCAAATTATATAACTACTTGTAGGTTATTCTTCACCTGTACTGCCGAAATATCCTTTTATACGTACCATTCGGTGAGGCAGGAGTTGTCGCTATCCACTTTGAGAAAGAACAATTGCACATTATCATTTGGTTAATTTTTTTTTCATTTGGTTTATTTATTGGTGCTATTACTGTAGTACAGTTTGCACATGTCAAAAGTAAAATATATACATAAACGTTCATTTTAGCCTTATTAAGTACTGTTTTTTATTAGGGTGGTTTTAATAGTCTTTTTGTATTGATATTTGCTTAACGATTTAATATAGCTAGGTAATACATTGAAAAATTTAATCGCGTAATAATTTATTCCTCTGTTATCTCTGTAATTTTAAAGCATCCTGACAAATATTTTACTTAAACCGAGTATCGTGAGCATGTATTTCCATTTGAGCCGTATACTTGCCCATGTTAAGTTTTATGTATTTAAGACATTCAAATATGTATATGGAAGGTAGTGTTAGTATAGGTACTAAGTTCTACAAATTTTGGTTTTCAGTTGTCTGTATAACCAAGGCAGTTAATGATTCTTATGGTACCTACGTCTTTGAATACCATATATATTTGGTGTCTTATACTTGAGTGACCCCATGCAATAATACCATATGCCAAACGAGTATGGCATTGAGAACAATAAATTGTGCGTAGTACTGTCATAGTACGGCTGTTAGTTGAACCCACCTTGCATTTTTTGATGCAAGTAAAACAACTATGCAGTCTTGTTGGAGAGACCCCAATGAACGATTTAGGAAGTGTAGCCACGATGGGGCACCTCTCCAAGCCCGTGTATAGAGCATGCCAACCCCAAAAGGATTTTCCCTCCAAATCCGACCATTTTCTAGCTACAAATCGATTGCAGGGCATTAAACTTGACGAGAAATGTTGATTATCGTCGTGGGAGTGACCAGGGAGTGACGTGAGATAAAAACTCCGTCATTGGGGAGGCTTCACGTGCCCTTTTGGGGTCAATTAAGGTCAAATTGTGCCCTTAAAAACACTCGCAGGTGTCACTCGCCTTTTTGTAATAATCATATTATGATAGTACACCTAAAAAGTATCTTTTACGAATTATTGAGCTCTGCAAGAACAATATTGTCTCCTCGAGGGGAGGTCAAAAGTCAGGATGATATTTAACTCCTATGTATGATACGTTATACCAATGTAAAATTGAAAGTTAGAGCCGAAGGCGAAAATTTCATCGGTTTGACGTATCTTCAGCCGTTTACAAGTTACGAGCAGTTTTCTACTCAAAACACACAAAATGTTCACGAATGTTTTAATGTAGAAATAAGGTTAGAAACAGCTCAAAATGAAAAGCGAAGAAGCTGACGTCCAAGTACGCAGCGGATCATTGTTATCGGTGCTGCCAACCTAAAGGTAAAATATAGTGTAAAACATTTTAAACGCACACATAAATATGGTGAGTACATTTACTAATGACCCTATATTGAACTTTAATTGCATTTGTTCTAGTTTTCACCTCAGAGTATAAAATCTGGACGCTTCAGAACACTGTGACTATATTTGAATTTAAGTTGTTAAGTTGCAAGACACATCTGAAGAATTTATGTTGTTTTTTACAGGTCCAACAACAGCCAACGCCCTGCCCATGTTCTATGCGTTCACCGGGTGTGACACGGTGTCGTCGTTTGCGGAAGAGGAAAGCGCTCTGCCTTCTAAGCGTGAAAAGCGTACCCGGCAGTAACAGAGGCGTTCCTACAAGCGCCCACTGGTGACTTGGAATCCGTAATGGCTGCAAGAGCTACCCAGCCCCGCGGACTTCGGTTGGGAGCTTGTGGATAACAAGTGGATTCCGAAGTGGACGACGATACCGATGGCGTCAGAGGCATGCCTCGAACTCATAAGGTGTGGCTGTAAACGTGGATGTTTAGACAATCGATGCCAGTGCCGGAAAAGGTCTGTAAAATGTACAGAGTTGTGTAGTTACGATGTAAAATGTTTTCACGAGTAAAGAAATGTTCTAACGCACTGCCCTTTCTTATCTTCAATGCAGCACTTCCCACGGTATCCACGAAGTCGTGTGAAATAAAAACCAATAATTAATCATACAATCGATATAGCATCAATGTTAAGCCTCGTGTCACGATTCGCTGCGAAAATCATTATGATCTAGGCAGTGGCGGATTAAGCCAGCGAGGGGCCTGTAGCAATGTGATCAAGGGGCCCCTATTCCCTTTAAGTGTTAAGCATGTGACATAAAATAAAACAATACATTCATAACAAAACTTTTCGTGATTTAATGTGAGCAAACTTTGATATAACAGTACTTAAATCAATATTTTTAAGTAATTCTTTTCTATATTTAGTAAAGTGAGGTCGTTTAGACGTTCTTGTCCCATTGTGTTTCTTAACCCATTTTTAATACGCTTTAATGTTGAAAAAGAACGTTCGCCACTGCAGTTGGTAATCATTAGACTTAAGTAAATTCGTAATAATATTTCGACATTTGGGAAACACGTTCCTAAAGAATTTTCAATTAAAAGTTTATAATACTGAAGTTCCAGAGCTTCCTGCTTTTTGCTGTCAATGGCAGCCGCTAGATCTGTTTTGAGCAGTTCAGCAAATTGCACCAGCTCGTTGTCTAGACTGTCTTCCAAATCGTCTGGATAAGCACTGATGATAATTGGAGTTTTTTTCATGATTTCTTCAGCCGTTAAAAATTTTAATTGTCGAAGTATTCCAAATATACTGGTCATTTTATGGTACGCTTCCATACGTTTAGCCAGTGCAGACAATACATTATCAATTATAACAAAAGACGTGAATTTCAAAATGTTTTGTAGGTGTTTGATGTTCTACAACTTCATCGAGGGTAGAAGAGCCACTGAAATGGTCGTATCTTGTATTTCGCTTGCGTTTTCTTGAAATAGATTGTTGATATTCTTCACAGCCTGTTAAAGCTTTGGCTTTTGATTCAATATCTGAAAATGTAGACCGCATGCCTTCTATGTAATTGTATAATGATTTATAAAGAGCGTAGCCCGTGTTAAGGTCTTGACCCGACGATTGCAACAAAGCATTCGTTTTTTGCAAGCGTTCGAGAATTTGGTCCCAAGCAATAGTCATTAATCCGTTTCTAACTTATTCATTTTTAAAACTAGTCCGTAAGCTTGATTGCGACACTCTATCTTTGGTCATTATTATTGGATATGGAATTTAAAACTTGTTCGATAGTGGTAAAACCGCGTAAAAGGGCTTTGTCGCATCAGCTCGGGAAGACCATCTAGTGTCCGATAATCTTTTCAGAATTGGAGTTTTTGAATTGGTATTCTTTATCGCCTGCGTAAAGAGACCCCATCGGTATGTTGAAACGGAAAAAATGAATACAGGTTTTCAACAAAATCGAAAAGATTGATGCTTCGGTACAGCACTCGGCAGCGCATTTAGCAACCAAATTTAATGAATGCGCAAAACACGGAATGTATTCCGCGTACTTATTTATTTCTTTAATTCGTGCTTGTAACCCACTGTATTTCCCGCTCATATTGCTGGCATTATCATAACTTTGCCCTCGACAATCTTTGATATTAATACAATTCTCATTTAAAAATTTTAGTAAACTATGGGCGAGTTGTTCAGCGGTATGACCTTCCATATCCAAGAATCTTACAAACCTTTCCACTGGTCCAGAGGGCAAGACGTAGCGCACTATCAGAGTCAACTGGTCTACATGTGAGATATCTGGAGTAGAATCTAATGATATTGAATAGTACTTGCACCTCTTCATTTCGCAAATAATATGATTTAGAATGGTAGATGAAATTAGACGAATAAATTCCTCGCATGTTGTTTTTGACAAGTATGACGTATGTCCCTTTCCTTTATTTGCATGAATATGAATATGTTCAGCCAGAAATATGTCAAATTTTGCTATCAATTCTAATAAACCTAAATAATTCCCATTGTGAGGCGAACCAATGATTTCATCACTACCCCGAAATGCAAGACCTCGTTCTCCTAGAAAAATTATAACAGCAATAATTCGTTCTAACAGTGTCCGCCAATATTTTTGTTCGGTCTCTATTTGACTCACAAGTTGAGAATCGACACGCGCGTTCTTGTTTTTAGAACTAACAGTGAAATAAGTCCTTGTCTATGCGAAATACTTTCTTCATGTCTTTTCAACAAAATCTGTGCGTTTTTCAGTCATCTAATCCGTCTTTCGTGAACCGTGCCGAACTGTCTAAATCCATAACTTTACAAACAAAACAAAAAAGTTTCCCTTTAGTTTCTGAATAACATAACCAATCTCTAATGTGAGTTTTGCCCGTTAATTTATGTGTATAAGTGAAAAATGACTTTTACAGAAACGTGGTTTGTTTTCATTAGCGTACATTTTCTCTGAAGACAAAAAATCACTGTTCATATTTTGTAGTTCGCTACTTCCTCTTGAAATCAATACTCTCGATCAAAATTGCTTGACCATTCACCAATGTCATTGGGATATATTTTACTTTCAGAACATGTAGTAACATCGGAAACATGTGGCACGATTTCCGATTCTCGTTTACTTGAAGAGGATGGTTCTGGACCAACACAACTTGTTGTGCTTTCAACTACTTCTCTTTCACTGGAAGACGGTATAGACAAAGTGGAAGTACTTGTTAATGAATTTTCTGTACCACCATCATTATTGGTATGATGAAATGTAAGTTCTTTATTTTCTAATAAAATTTCTTGAGTTTGTGGAACGTCCTCCTGAACATTAAAAAACTCAGAAAGTTTACGTGTTTTAGATATAACAGATTGGATCTTTTTCTTTTTCAATTTTTGATTTCCTCTTTGCACATCCAGAAGCATAGTGTCTGTTGCTCATAATCGTTATCTTGATCTATACAAAATTGAAAAGAAATTACAATCTAAAATTATAGTTGAGTTTGAATCAAAAAACTAGTGATGGAATTATAAAGTAAAAACATAAAAAAATTGTAAATACCTACTTCATATAAAAATATCACACTCTCAAAAACCGTTTGGATGCCAAGTTACCAACTAAGAAAAGTGGTGTTTTGCACCTCATACAACACTTAATTCAATTTTTTTAATTAATAATGACATCATTAGCCTAATAAACGACAAGTAAAAATTTTATTATAATACATGTGGGTATCATGTTGTTGAATTAAAAAACAATACGATTATTGAAATTGATATAAAGCAAGTAAATTTTACTCTAAAAATGATTTTCTCATTTTTAAATCTATTGATTGAAGTTGTATTTCAAACACTTTTGAATTTCCAATGTTTGACATTCAATCTGCGACAAAAATCACTTTTATGTATAACGTTCATAATTTGTTAACACGAAGTATGATAATAGAAAAAATTTTGTGAATAAGTATAATTTAGATTCACCTACTGCACTGATGAAAATGAATTCGCTAGTATTCGGTTAAGCATTGTATTTGTATCATTTATTAGAAAATTCATTTTTCTGCTGAAGCTAGATGCAACTTAATCGATATTGATGACCAAATTAAACAATAAAATAAATGTAGCTTACCTTATGCTTGAATGTTTCTTACTTTAATCCGTCTTCGTAGAATTTTATTGAAAAAGTTGAATGCGATTGGAAAAAAAAAAAAAAAAGAAACGCATCAACTGCGAAACTAAATAGCAATAAAGAAACACCCATGTACTAGCTCAAAAAATTAAAAAAAAAATAGTAACGGTAAATACAAATTCTGTAAATAGCTCTTAACAAAACATAAACCCTAAAGACGGATTAAGTATGACTATGAGTCATAAGAAAAGTACCTGCTTGTCTTGCTTTTGTCTTTCACCGTTTAAACAGGGTTTAAGAGTTAAGAAAAATATTTTTCGATAAGAATTTCACTCTAGATCACTAGATGGCTCGTATCACATTCATTTTAAATAGTAGCTAGAGAAAAATCATAATTTACTAGGAAGGTAGCAAACGGTCACCTATTAAATTCCATGTAACTGCCACACGGAAAACGGACGCGAGGCCCCCAGATGTCTGGGGCCTGTAGCATTTGCTAACTCATGCTACGTGGCTAATCCGGCGCTTTAAGTGTGTTTTGTGTTGAAAACTGCTTAAAACTTTTAAACGAAATATACGTAAAACAGATGAAGTTTTCGCCTTTGGCTCTTAATTTAAATTTTACATTGGTATAAATCTTATTAGACATAGGGTTAAATATTATCCATGACCTTTGACGTCTCCTCGAGAGGGCATTATATAGCTTTTTGCAAACGCTCAATATTTTGAAAAGATACTCGGCCTGTTGTGTTACTATCGTAAAAACGATTATTACAAAAAGACGGCGAGTGACACCGCTAAAGTGTGTTCCTTTTAAGGGCTAGAATTTGACCTCAATTAACCCTCAAAATCGCACATGAAGCCCTCCCAATGACGGGGTTTTTATCTTACGTCACTACCTGGTCACTCCCACAATGGTAATCTACATTTCTCGTCAAGTTTAATGCCGTGCAATCGATTTAGCTAGAAATGTGATCAAATTTGGGGGAAAATTGTTTTAGAAAGCATATGATGCACCCGAACAACAAATATTCGATTTGAAAGCCTAGTTTTAAGCTGTACAGTATTAGCCAAAATGAACAGTACTGAAACTGAATCAGCTGTAATTGCCTTCTCGATCAGCTGAGTCAATTGTTGATTGTTGCCACGCCTTCGTGTTCATTACTTTTTCTTATTTGAGGTTAGTTTTTGCTAACAGGGTGTTAATAACGGTAGAGAAAACTTTTATCGTAGAGCATTAAATTCGCTCATACAGAATTGGACGTGCGGGTGGGTCAAGCTTGTCACACACTGCATTACGTTTTCAAGAAAATTTCCACAAAAACCCGCCTAGTAATTTTGTGATTCTTAGATTTTCCTTCCTTTGACTTGTATGTGTTGGTAAAATTTATATGTAATGTTACCATGTGTACCATAATAAAATATTACCATTTCAGTACTGTTTATTTTGGCGCATTCTGTATTTGTCTTATGCGTATAGTTTTGAAACTTCCTAAATTATAATTACGTGTGTGTTAGAAAAACGATCGTTATAATTCGTAATTAATTGTGAATTAGTGCCTTTTTGTGATTATCTTTGTGCTCGCGGGGTCCCACCACAAATCATTTTCACATATGTTTGGACCAATATTTCGGTATTAGTTTTAAACATTTATCTCGTCATTGATTGAATATTACGAAATAATGTTACCACACGACGGAACAACGCAATAATTTAAAAATAGATTTTTTTAAAGTTTTTATATACTATTTAGTTATACTATTCAGTTTGTTTGAATTAATCTTTAATTTTAAATTGAGTGTTAGGTGTAAAAATAACAGGGAAATTAAAATATTATAATAATGTAACACGTATCGACACTTATCGGCAACTTCGGGAAGTTCAGATGCAAATATAGAATCATCTCGGCGTTATACATTCCGGGGGAGATGATGTATTTCTGCTAGTACCTATCGTGTAGCGGATAAGTGCGGTTTTGTTTAGTAAAAGCTCTAAGTAAAATGTAACCGATATTCATGTTTGCACTCGTTTGGTTTGCGGGTATTATAAGCAGCAGTTAACTTCAAAAAATAATTTTTCTGGCGTAGAAACTTTTATCGTGCTATGCTGACAGTGTGATATTATGTTTGTTTTAAATCGAAATTGCTACAGAATGCAACTGTAACCATGTTCTACCTAGAACGTACGCGGAATGGCCGTTCAATATTAGGTTAAAGGACTGAAATAAAAACAGGGTACACAACGTATTATTGCATGAACTTTTATTGCAGAATTGACTGTTGCAAGAGATAATACTGTATTAGATCGTTTTAATTTAATATCTCTAAATGATCCCTGCTGCACACTGATCGCCAATTTCCTTCGCTTTATGGCAATTTATCTTCTTGTCGCCTATTATTCCCGAACTAAGAGACATTATCTCTTCGCCTGTAGTGAAAGGGCTGTGTGTGGTTAACCAGTTATCAATTTCCTTTTTATGCAAGATTCTGTTGACTCAATATGTTGTTTAGATGTGCCACTATCGCTGCCACAAAATTCTTCCAGTGCTTCACAAATGTTGCGAAAAGTAGGGCCAGCAACAACGTGAGCTGTGAGAATATCATCTGTAAACCCTCGATGGATTACGCCACCTTTGACTTTGAAAACTTTGTTGGCACTTTGTTCAATACACATATCAGTCCAGGTTCCAGAAAAAAAATTGTCTTTGCGCCTTATTGTAAAGAATCCATTTGTAACCAATTTGTTATACTCAGTTACGGACATTTTCTCTTTCAACTTAGCCACACTCTACAGATAAATTTGACACGATTTGGAGTATGGGAAATGCCCACTAGCGTGGAAATAAGGGATCATTAATTTTATAGTATATAGGTGTTTTTTCCAGTCTCCTTCTTCGAATACTGCTCAAACAAAATATCTCACAACATACGGTACTGTACACACGCTGTTTACAACACAACTAACCGGCCGCACGCGGTCGAGCCGGCAACCGTTGGATTGCTTTGTACCTCGATTTCGGGTCAAGCACACCATTTCATGGTCGGGACTCATTGGATTCTTCAAAATAATATGTTTATGTATCAGTATAGAAAGTTTCAGACACTTAGCAATTTTTTTTGTTAATTTGACGATTTTCGGCTTAATTTGCCTGTACCAAAGGTGGTAGGTGTCACATTCCCGGACATGACAGGTAATTAAATGGCTAGATACTTTTGTTGCCATATCATCGACATTGTGTCTTTGGGATAATGGATTTCTCTACTTTTATTAAGTTTGAAACATTAACCAACCGAGAAGCAATAGAATTTGGAGAAATTTTTATATTTGTCTTAGCAGATTGATTTGTAGAACCTAATTTATTAAAAAGTGTCCAGCTTTACGACTTGAATGTACGAAATTCATATTTTCCATTAATTAATTCCATTTCTGTTTTCTTTATTTGGATTTTTTAGATATAATTTGTACAATCTGTTTATTGTTTCAGCCGACCAACATGGAACTTATTCCTTTCGAAATCTACGTGGAATTGATTTTTTTGCTTCACAAATTTAACAGCACCTACAAACCTAAAAAACCGGTAGTATCCATCTAAGGAGATAGTCGAGAGATGATCTATAGTTTGTCCAATTAGCTTTTTGAAAATTCCATCTTAGGTTTCCTAAATATTCTACAAACGGATTTTGAAGTTCAATTTGCAATAGCGAAGGTCTATGTTGACTTCTTGAAAAATTGTTTAATACCATAAGTTTTGATTGTAATCGAACCGTGTCACGATACATTGACACTGAACACAGGTCAGGGCAGTAATCGTTTTGCCATTCACCGGAGTAAAATGTTTTGATATCTTTTGGATCGTACACTAAATGTATTTTTTGAAACTCCATACACGTTTGTAACATTATTCATTTGGCATCGTTGCCTTTGTAGCCGCATAATGAGTTGTGACAATTAAAGTCGCCAATATATGCACATGGATGAGGAAATACAACTTTCTGGCGGCCAAGCTATTCGAGGAGGTTTGTAAATATTTACTACGTGTAAATCTTCTATTTTAGTAGCTATAACGAAAATTCCAGAAATTATACTTTTTGTATATTTTCGTATTGAATTTTTTTTTGACGTATGTAGCTATTCCACGAATAGGGCTCTCTATAAAGTCTACTAATGGAAAACCTTTTACTATCCCTTTATTGAGTATACTTGTCTCATCTCTACAGTGTGTTTCGTGTAAAAGTAAAATATTGACCCTATTTCTGAAACAAAGATTAGAAAAGAAATCTGATTTGTCCTTACTCAACCCCTCAGCATTAATTTGTAGAATATTTGTTGTGTGCTCTATATTAGTCTGTGATTGTGTTTTGTGAAATTGTGTTGTACATTTTTTCTTAATTGTCCGGCAGGGTCTTGATGACCGGGTCCGGAAACAAAAGTGGTGAATCTCGGGAACAACATGATTTGTTTATTGATCATGAAGTATCCTATAGTACTGATCATCTTCCATATTCTATATTTGTATTAAAATTTGTATTGTACTTAGCCATCCACCAAAGAGAAATTATTCGACTACCGAAAATAAATGTCTACTATTTTTGTGAGCTATTGAAAAGTTTTGTCCTTACGTGGAAGGAGGACATTTTAACATGATCACCGATCATTATTCCTTCAGTTACAATCTCTTTTGCTTGACTTTTCTTATGGACTTATCTTAGGATTTTATATCTGGATTATAACTGTATTTATTAATTTATTTTTAATTAGATGTACTTATCCTGGATATAACGACTTTTCTTTAAAACTGTTTCTCATTTTTCATATATTTATATTTGGTTAACTTCTAATTATTCCAAAAAAAAACAGTCCACTCTATCTGATTAAAATTTCTAAAAAAATATTTTATTTGCAAATCTATAAAACATAATTTTATAAATAAATACTTTTATTATTGTTTAATGCTTTTATATATAATAATAAATAATTTAAAATTGACTAAATAATATTTACTAAGAAAATCACGACATTACCTAAACATCAAACTTTAGACTTCGGTGATAACCTTTACTTTCTTATCAAAATACAAAATACTTTTAAATTAGGTTTCTAAATAGCAGTTGATCACCAAACATGCGTGTTGTTGTAGTTTTATTTTTGTCTTCTTATCTGTGCGTATACGTTCAACTTAATTCGTCTTTAATATTCTATTTTGCTTTAGTTGGTTTGCTTCCGAAACGGGATCTAACACCGAAGTACTCGCGTGTATCGAAAACTTCAAAAGGGCAAAGAAAGTTTGGAAGCAAGTTTAAAAAAGGATCTTATAATTCCAGTGGGAGATTCGGAAATAACAAACTTTGTGACATGCATAGGGAAGGCGGCGGGATCGTGCAACGAAAAAGGAGAAATTATTGCAGTTAAAGTGATAAAAACGTTTTTAGACACGATGATTCCGATGTTCGATTTAAATAGTATCGATGATAAGGACACCAAAATTATTGAATTTGTTAATAAATGCAAATTAATGGAAGGTGCCGAATGCGGCGATCTTGCAATTAAATTTCATAACTGTGTAATAAAATGTTTAAAAGAATTAAGCAGTGATGTAAAAGGAGTTGTAAACTAAACCGTACAGTTTGTAATCATCTTTTTATAATATAATTTTCAGGTAGCTTTATTACTAAGAAGTAATAAATAATTTTGTCCTTTAGGAAATAAAATTAAAAGTGACGCCTGGAATTTGTAGGTTTTAATCGATAATTCGACCTTTAAAATTATTAATCTAGAATTGGAAACAAAGTATTTTATTCGTATACACGTTATTTCATTACATTTTACAAATAAATTCGTTCCAAGCAGGAGACTAGAAGTTGGCACCGCACACAGGCTCGTTTACCTTGACATGAACAACATCCCTTAGCGTGGAATCATTTTGAGGTTGAAGAAATGCAATATAATCGAAAAGTGAACCAATATTAAAGGACCACGCACGCTTCTTATGTATTTCGGAAGACCCTCAAATTTTGATTTTTTCATATCATATCATTGCGTCAAATCTGTATCTGCACTACTAAAGCCACAAAATTGGATTGAAGTTTCAAAATACGCATGACTTCTGTCACGGCAGTCCATAAAACAGTCTGTTGATACTGTACACTACAACCCCCTATTAATGACACATAAAATTGACTTTTTTTTGAGACTTAATTGCTTTGGTCTTTCCGAAATATAACCATTCTTACTTTATTCTTTGTCGTAGAAACTTGTGCTTGTGAACGACGTTTTTTTTCAACAATGTTTCTGAACCAACAAAAACTGTTCATAAGATGGGAACATCTTTTGTGTGTGATCGGAGAGTTCGTCCTAAAGGTTTACGACGTTTGCAAGATTTTGTGTTTCCAAACAAGAATTTATTTATAGATAATCTGCGAGACATCAATTATGGGTTGCATTTCGACACCTTTTAGAAAACGATGAAAATGTGGATAAGCAAATCAGGTTCAAGAACTGTAGGTTTTTGTGCACATTTCTGGTTTGATTTTATAGTTGCGATTTTTCTGATTCTATTTTGTTTACTGTGAGTGATTTATTTCATTTTTTTTGTGAAACTATATCTGACCTTTTTCTTTGTGATATAAATATGTCAATCATAATAAATCATCATCGTCGTCATTTCAGATCTATGCTTAAATAAATAAATTAATATTTTATTTTATAGAATAATAAAATAAAAATATATACATTTAACAAAATTTGTGCCAATACGCCGCCCCGGTGCGGAATAGATAACGTACATTGTTGCAGTCCTTACAATTTTTCATCTGCTACTTTTCCAAAAAGACAAATGGTGTATATTGAATTACCTACCTACACTCATTTCAAGTTATTCTGTTGTTAACAGTTTAAATCAATAGTACGAGTTTATCGCTTGAAGGTGTCCAATGGTGGTCGTGGTAAACTTTTACTTTTGTCTTCTGAAGGCTGCCTTATTCGTTGTTTAAGTCAGATAAAGTGTAGTTGGTTTGTCAGATTTATTCTTCGTTACCCTTTATCTAATCTAACAAAGAAAAGTACTCGGTAGAATTGATCATTCCTCCCAAAGTTGAGGAGTGGTGCAAGGGTCCATTGTTGATCATTAAAGCAAGAGTTAACTGTGGATTTAAATGTTTGTTTGATATCTTGCTCGATTTTTAACAACACATGTGAACAGGTTCATGTGGGCTTTGTCCTTAGGAGGTAGATTGATTTGGGCACAGTCAGGGAATTCTTGACTGTTCCGAACAGAAAAGAAGAATGTTCAGCTCTTCTTGTTTTTGTGTAACATGTTGGGCTTCTACGGCTTTTATTTCCGGACACACGTTTCCAAAGTGTGAGTAGATATATGTTGATAGATATATCTCCACAAAACAATAGGTACTTATATATCCCCGAATTGACCTTCAGTTCTATTTGTTTGCATTTTTCTTGAATAAGATCGCACATAGCACTATGGGAAACCGTGATACCTTAAGCCGTTTTTTTTTTCAAGAATTTTTTCAACATGTTATGATATTTTGTTAATATTTTGTATTATTTCGGTAAGGTAGCACTTTGAATTTATTTAGTAACGGTAACAGAAAGATGGCTCCTTTTATTACTTGGAAAAACATACCTCAGGAAAAAGCGGCAAAAATCCTAAGATACAACGGCTCGTTGTACTTTGGGTATGTTACCGCTGTACCTTGTCCAAGGAGTTAAAGGTAAAAAGATAAGAGATATAGAAAAACTGTTAAAGCGCACAGTTAGAGCATTGGAAAAGGAGGTCTAAAAATTATGAAATTTTCAACGGACTTGCAGCTCAGGTAATACCTTTTTTACATCTTGAAAAGCAACAATGTTACAATATTTGACAACTGGAAATACAAATGCCTTTTTTTGACTTCAGAGGCAATCAACAGTCACATCTTCTCTAACTATATCGACAACTTTTCCAACACAGTATACATATTTTAGATTTCGAGCCTCTTGGCAGTGAAGCTGAGTATTCGATTAGATCCAAGGATCCAACTTTGACGACTATGTCAATTTCAAGTTAGAATTGTGTTCCTCAGCAGAGAAGGACGAAATTTCCTCATCTTCACTTGATGAGAAGATAAAGTTTTGGTTTTTTTCGCTAATTGGCATGGTATAACTGGCATTGACTTTTTAAATTAATAAAATGTTCAAATTAAGCAATAACCAGGTTCCCATTCAACCATTCACTTGGATTTGCAACTCACAATGTATCAGCAGGAACCATGTGATCCTTGGCATTCACACGGGCAGTTTAAAGCTGGAGGGATAAATGTTCCTGCAGCACTCTTTCATGCAACCATCGTTACGTTTATGCCTCTTTCGCAAAAAACAGCAGCTGTTACTTGCTTGTCTTTCTTACTAACTAAAACCCGGGGTGGTTTATAAACGGTTGAGCACCCTCTTTCATCCAGGTTCCATACTCTATAAAGGGGACCGAATCATTTAACATTGATTAATTGAGATTGAAGAGAATGGTTGCTTTATTCCCCTTTTAATTGCAAGGTTTATTGCTTCGTCTGCAAACTACTTTGTTCATCGTCTACGAGTTTGGCCAATGAAGGTTTTGACGACTGGCAAAATCTTGTGCAACTTAAATTTCATGAGAATTCAAATGATCATCAAACGGCTCTGCTTGCTTATTTGAAAAGATAAAATAGAGATGGTGTTATAAACTCTGAATTGGAAAAACAAATTAGGACGGAACAAAACTATTGGAAGGATGTACTAAAACGTGTGGTTGCAGTTGTTTGCACTTTATCTGAGAGAGGTTTAGCATTCCAAGGAAGTTGGGAGAAGTTTGATTCCCCACTCAACGGAAATTATCTTGGAATTCTGGAGCTGCTTGCAAAATTTGACCCATTTTTAAAACATCACATTCATCAATTTGGTAATCTTGATAGTGGACGTGTTACATATTTGTCAAAAACAATTTGCGATGAAATTATTCATCTAATGGCAAACAAAGTACGCAAATCAATTTTAGATGATTTGAGAACTGTCGAATATTTCAGCTTATCTGTAGATTCCACACCAGATTTTTCGCATGTTGATCAATTGACAGTGATTATTAGATATGTGTCACCAGCTGATGGGCAGCCGGTGGAAAGTTTTTTAACTTTTCTTCCTCTAGAAAGCCACAAGGGTGAATATCTGGCAACTGTATTGTTATAACTGTATTGCAGAGGACAGTCCTACAATAAGAAAATGCTGCAATAATGGAATGCAGAACAAAATTTTAGAAAAAATAAGTACGCAATATATGTACCCTGCGCTGGGCATTCGTTAAATCTTATTGGTCGTGCTTCTGTTGACTGCTGTTTAAATGCAGTTAATTTTTTTGGAATTATTCAACAGTTTGTTAAAAACGAAGTCAGCTAAAAACAAATGAGTAGCATAGAATGCTATGGTAATGTTAAATGTTAATTATTAGTTCTGTCAACTTTTGTCATAATAAGTATAAGTATAATTTCATACGGTTATTTGTTTTAAAAATGGAATGTCATTATTCCAATCGAGAATATGTTGATATGTTAAAAGTATTAGGTGCGCATAATGATCATGCCAGTGCTGCAGCTAGAGCATATACCGTAAAATTCCCAAATCGACGGCACCCTGATGCAAAAACTATACGACGGGTTGAACAAAGATTACTGGAAACAGGTAATTTAAATCCCAGATTAAATAAGGGAGGACGCCATTCTACGCTCAACGTCGTCCAAGAAGAGCAAATTCTTGATTTTGTTGTAATGCGGAACCAAATACAAGTCTTCGAGTTACATCGAGACAAACGCATTTCCAAAAAGATACCATTCATATATTATTAAGAAGGAATGGCTTATATCCATTTAAGCCTCAAAAAGTTCAAGTTTTACATGAAGGAGATAGGGAGCTTCGGATTAATTTTTGTAGATGGTTATTGGATAACGTAAACAATGATCCACATTTTATAGAAAATATTATGTTTACTGATGAGTGTACATTTACCCAGACAGGGATTATAAATACTCATAATTTGCACGAATGGAGAGATGAAAACCCTTATTTAATACGTAAAAGATGTCACCAAAGACGATAGTCAGTAAACATTTGGGCTGGATTATTAAATAATAATGTAATCGGCCCAAATATGTTACCTAACCGACTTAATTCAGCATCGTATTTTCATTTTTTAAACGACAATTTACCACTGCCATTGCTCGATCAAGTCCCATTAGCAACTAGATTGAATTGTTGGTTCCAACATGATGGTCCTCCTGCACATTATGGTAGACAAGTGAGAGCATTACTAAATCAAACATTCCCCGACTGTTGGATTGGAAGAGGTGGACCCGTACTATGGCCTCCTAGATCTCAGATCTAAATCCATTAGATTTTTTCTTCTGGGGATTCTTGAAAGAAAAGATTTACTTTGAACCTGTTGAGAGTGCGGAAGATGTAGTAGCTCGTATTCACCCTGCTGTGACATTTATAGACGAAAATATGCTACAGAGGGTTCGTGATTCAATTATAAATCGTGCAAATATTTGCATTGAAGTAGGAGGCAATTTGTTTGAACACCTTTTATAAATTAATTTCTTGTTTTGTAATAAATAATCGTTTTTAATAAAGTTTAAACATTGAATCTTTGTTTTTTGTCAATAACTCTGTAACCATGGACATAACGCAATTTTTTTATTCTAACGTTTTAATTCGTTTTAGCCCCCCGATTCATATTCTGAAAGGACGGGCGTCAATTTTGAGACACCCTGTATACATATATTGCAGCTTCAACAAAGCGATGGTCTAAATTGAAGCAAAACTTAGATCCCATGGTGAAAATAGTGAAGCGTTTAATCGTTGATTGAAATATTGGTAAAGATAGTCAACCGCTTGTATTTGCTTGTATCACGGATGCAATTCACATATGCATGTTGGGTTGCGTGTTGTGTACGATTCTTGAAATAGAATAGTTCAATTTATTCCACCGTTGTAAAAATGGCGCAACATACAATCCGTAAAATTTACTTTTGTCAATACAATGTTGCAACGTTTTCAAATATTTAGTAAACGTATTAAATTAAAAGTGACGAATTTTTCATTTATGAATATGTAATACCATTGATGATACATATCTTGGATTTTAATGACAATGTTTTTAATAATTTACTAAAATACATGCGAAGCGTTATTTGTTAAAACAGTTTGGTTTGGTCGGTGTTAGATAAATAAGAAACAATTATTTTACAAATTATGCTTGCACTTTATTTTTTAACTTGCAAATAATAATGTTGACATTTGTTTGTCATTTAATAACTTCGTTAGGAATAAAGTAGAACATACTGGGAGAAATACCATTAGAGTTCAGAAACGCAAAATTATTGGTTTTTGTATCTACTTGTTTTACGTGTTCAGTTGAAAAGGATTTTAAATAAAAATTGGTTTTCAAATTTTTCAATTCAAAAGGCAACAAGTTACCGTGTTTTTAAGGAAAGTGGGTTCCACTAGACCTTCAAATTTAAATTCACTTGGTAATAAAACCTATTCCTATTACTTCTAAAAATAAAAGTATTACGAGGAGTCTTCCGGATTATCGTTTATGAGTCACATTCCTTATCGGCTTAGTCAGAAATTCTACAATTGCATACTTTTAGCAACACCTTTAGTAAATGAGTAGGCTTGTTATAATATTGTTTAGATGCAAACAGTTGAGTACGTTAGATTGTAATATAAGAAAATTCAACATTCGTTCCAACATAAAAAGGGATAGCGTTTCTATGTTAAAAATTTTAATTTCAATGACCAAAATTTAGAAATTTACTTGCGTAAGCCTAATAGATTTTAAAACATTTTCAACGGATAAACGATGTTAATGTAATAAATATATGAGTATGGAATTTTCAAAAGTATTTAAAGAAATTGTTTTTTGGGAGAACGTTTTTCAACGATTTCTTTACGAAATTAATACTTTTAAATCTGCAGGTTTTTCATAATAATAAACTTTATTCACATGTGTATGTATACAATCTTTGTACATATATGTGTTTGTCATGATGGTATAACCATTGTTATAACCTTACGTAAGAAAGATACAAATAAATATTATTACATTGAACAATTAACAGACAATAGAAAAAAATATATAACAAAGGACACACATTTAATTAGTACGTCGACAAAAATCAATAAATTCTTGTATATTGTAGAACGCATGTTTTTGTTTGTTTGTCAACATTGACTCGATGCACCAATATTTCAATCAACGGCATGATGCATTGGCAACAATGTCGTGCCTTAGCATAAACTATCAGCAAAATTACAGTTTTCTATTTCACATTTATCGGCAATACTGTTCTGTAAATTCTACAATACAATTGACGTATTTTCTTAGCACAAAGCGATACTACCGACCTCTGATGTTTAGAACAAATTTCGGGGTCGCATAATCCCGTAAGGTTGACTATCTTTACCAATATTTCAATCAACGGTTTAATTGATACTCGTTGGAACGCTCACTGGGATGCAACGTCTGCAGTTTTACTTAGTTATTCGAAAATAACAGAAGTTTTAAATGACATTGTGGAAGCTTTAGGTGAAAATGGAGATACAAAACGGGAAGCATCTAGCCTTCTCCATAAAATGGAAGAACTTGAGTTTGTGTTTTTACTATTGTTGTGGAACGACATATTGGAACAATTTCACAAAGTCAGTTCTGCTGTGCAAAGTGAAACAATTTCTATGGACACAGCAGCTAAATTGTATCAATCCCTTGCGAACTTTTGGTGAAAATCATACAGAAATTTGACCATTATGAAAGGGAAGCGAAATTAATATTACCAGAAGTGAATTATAAATTTGCTAATACAAGTCGAAGGAGAATAAAACGAAAGAAACAAATTAATGACGGTCCTGCTGAGCATGCATTTGAGGATATGTCTCCAACAGACACATTCAGAGTGAACACTTTTATGGTAATAGTTGATTCACTTCAGAATAATTTGGAGAAAAGATCCCACCTGTATAGAGATATAGCATCAAAGTTTTCATTCATATTAAATACAGAAATTACTTTCTGTGACCTAAAAGAAAATATGGATTTCTTAAAAAAAGTTACCCGGCTGACTTAATGGAGGAGAATGAAGCACTATATAATGAATTGCAGCATTTTCATACATATATTAATAGTAATTATCCCGGTACAATTACTAATTTCCAAGATTTGTATAATATTATAATTCGGTAAAAATCGAATCTGCTTTTCCTAATATTGAAACAATATTGAAACTTTTTTTAAGCCTCATGATAACTAATTGCACAGGAGAAAGATCATTTAGCCGGCTTAAGAGGATAAAAAATGAATATAGGTCCACATTAGGGCAACAGAAACTTTCAGATTTAGCGTTGCTGTACATTGAATCAGACAAGGTGAGACAATTATCCTTTGAAGACGTAATTGAGGATTTTGCAATTTTGAAAGCGAGAAAAGTTCCAATTTAATTTAGTTGGGTTTGTTTATTTCTGTATATTTATATCTTATCTTGTATGTATAAGGACTATAATACTAACATTTCTCTTAATTTTTTTTATAAATTAATTTAAAAAATAGGCCGCATTCGTATTTTAGCGTAGAGCCGCAAGTACTCTAAATCCGCTGCTGGTCACGACCCAAGGCCCAACGACCCATGGTACAACACCACAATATTTTCTCTTACATCAACAAAAAGAGTAATAAATAATTCTAAAGCTTTAAAGAACACACACGCAATCTTCTTATAGAATTTATTTGCTTACCACAGAAAATCAACAATTTTGGATTGCACGGAAAAAAGAACCGATGGCTAAAAACAAACGTCAGCAATTGTTTTGCTAGTTGTCGCAACTGAACCAAAATTATTTGTTACATGTGGATGATTTCATGACATTCGGTGTGCAAAACGTTATTGACGCGGTTTTTAAACTTGTAGCTTATGAGAAAATGCTACTGACTCAAGGTAAATGTGGCTCAAGGTTCAACGAGTTTCACCAAATGTCTACATAATCTTCATTTATCCATGGACCAAATATAAGGTATATATATAGAAGTAAATCTACTGGGCGTTTGTAGGTTTTGGCTTTTTATAATAATGTTATATTTCATTTGATTACTGGAAATATAGCATAGCGATATAAACACAATTGCCGGCGCGGCTAAAAATTCGATTCCAGTAGACGGCGAGAGGTTTTTTCAAACCGTAAAACGATACAAGGTAAAAGTTAATCTTCAATTTGTTTTCGTATTTCTGTATTTTAAAAAAATTATATACAAATGGACAGCTTATGGGCGTCCACTTAGAGGATTTCAATTGGATGCCCAGAGTTGTGACAAATTGATACTGAGTGGACATCCACCGAATGTCCAAAAGACAAAAACTTGATTTACAACAGACGTACAGGTATGGTCTATGGTCTTAACTTGGATTGTAATTTTCCAGTACTAAGTCGGGGTTTCCCTTACGTTATAAATATGTTAGTGTTTCACTAAAAAAGTGAAGCTTGCATTTGTTTTCGTACGTTCACTAGAGGATTGCAATTGGATGTCCAGAGTTGTGACAAATGGATACTGAGTGAACATTCGCTGAATGTTCAAAGAACAAAGACGGATATGCAACGGATGTACAGATATACATTAGGGAACGTCCATGCAACATACATAGAACTATTTGTTGTAATGTATTGACAGACTAAGGATATCCACAACTAGTAAACTATCATCTAAATACTATAAGATGAGCTCACAAGTCAAATCTTCTTTACAGCATCGGATCTTCTTACTGATTGCCTACTACAGACAATTTTTTTTTATGAAAAAATCGGATCTTCTTAGTGATTGTCTACTACATATAAAAAAAAATTGAAGGTGAGGAGTAGGATTGCCAGAGGAAGTTGTAAAGTCAGCATCTTCACATCCGTCCTTTCTTCCAAAGCCAAGTTGCATTAGGCGTAGTTTTTCCCAAAACCTTCGCTTTAAGATTTGCATCCTAGTTTAGCGAAAAGTATCTTCTTTTAAATTAAATGTTGAATACAACAAAAATAATTTCATTCCAAAAAAAGCAGGGCAGGTACATTTTTTTCTTAATTTTAATAGTTGGGTTAAAGTATTCTATGCCACTGATCAATTAAACATTTACGTGTGCTAAATTTCAGTTTAATATATTTTGCACATTTAAAACAAAAATCTTAAAAATATAATTTTATAAAAATTTTTAGTTTATTTTAAATCACAGAATCTTCAATTTTAAAAATTCTACGTCTGTATTTTGAGATTGTTTGATTTATTAATACTCGTAATTATAAACTGATCTTAAGAGCAGCTAAGGCTCAAACATAGAATGAAAATAATTATTATGTTATCGATAAAATTTTTAATTTCTAATTCTTCTAGATCTTAGTCAAAATTAACAAAAATGGATGTGCATAATTGTTTTTATTCCCACTGTAAGTCAATAAATTGGCCAAAACAAATATATAAGACCTAAATTCTTGCTCGACTATAAATACGGACATTAGTGTATTATAGCTAAACTATGGTTATGTAACCAATTTGTGTATTCGATTTGATGATAATTGCTATTTGGGTTGCCTATCCGCGATCCGGAGGGGCCTTAATAAGAATTAATAGAGTGACTACTACCAAAAAGAGGAAAATGAGGTAGGCAAGAAAAAGCTGGATATATCAAATTTCAGGCATATGTACATCAAGAGGAAACATGCACATCTACAATACGCGTTTAAAAAAGAGAGATATAGTTACAGATTAGTGCAACAGGGAACAGTTTTTCGTGTCCTATCTATTGTAAACTTTGTATAAATATTCGGAAAAGTAAGCGAAAGTGATATAAAATGGTTCAACAAATAAATTACTGCACGAATTAAATAAAACAAAACTTTGAATTAGTCAGTTGCTCGAATACTCCATTTCAATAGAGCGGTATTAATCCGGAGTGATACATTACATTGCATACTCCTTAATTGGATGAAGATATAAACGGCGAAAATTGTATTCTATATGGGACAATAGATGCAGAAAACTAAATGCGAAAATAATAACATTATCAATTGAGACGCCCACAATGCGTAGGCAGAGGCGTCGGCGCCGTTCATTAATCAGCTGGCCGAGCCCGGACTCAACAGGTCGGCATGGTGAGTGTCGGTTGCCGGTCTCATATCACAGATGCCCCTTTGGAGAGGACGTGGAAAAGCTGCGCCTCAGCTTGACCCGCTGACGGCATGTCTCGATGCCAATGGCACATATATATGTACAGCATTTAATCCTCGATGTTACATCATACAAAAGGTAAGATCTTATTTTGTTCCATATGGAATTGCTTTAGACCTTTTACAACAGTGTCATTATTCGAAAAAAAATTCGTACACATAGCCTTAGCATGAGCGCGTTGACGAAACCGTTTAATATTCTTTATACGAAATTTTTATAAACTTATTTTAATTAGCGCGAAAATTTCTCATAGCACACACACCTCCATGTTAGTTTGGATCGATACACAATGTTTTGACATTTGTTGAAGTTACGGCGCAACACGTGGAAAGGGTTTAGTGCGGACGCACGTTTAGATTGTTTTCTTTTAAATTTTTTTATAACCTTTTTTAAACTCTATACTCTGCCTACAATCCCATATTACGAAATCTTAACATATTCAACGATTTACGTTTTCATTCAAAAATTTAAAAGAATGCGGTTTATATACTTAGTACGTATAAGTAAGTACGTAAACCTTTGATATTGTCTTAAAAATTAGATTGTTTCAAAATCAGTTTACACAATTTTTTTAGGTTCCTTAGTGGTTACAATTTAAAAACATTTGTAATTATACAGGGTGTCCTACTTTCATGGACCACTATCGGTTTTGAAAAATATATTTTTCTATTTTTTATTCTGAATCTACTTGAAAAACTATGGCAATTTTCTTATATCGCTCTTACTCAAAAAGTGATACTTTTCGAGATATCGATTTTTAAATACGTCCTTGTATCAATATTGGTCTTCAGATATTTTACGTGCGTTAGGTTGTTATTTGAAATGGCAAATTCAAATTATATTCACATTTAGCGCCGTAATGACAACATAAAGTACCTTGACCAGTAACGCTATAGCACTAAAGGACGACACTAAAATATCACGTGACGAGTGGAAGTTTGCAAGTGGGTGTGGGAGAGATATACAAGATATGTGTCATGTATTTTAGCTTAACAGTGACTGTTGTCATGTATTTTAGGTAAACAGTGACAAGCGCGAGCATGAGTTTAACTTTTTCATGTTCAATTGAAGTACTTTTACTTATTTTTTCACGTGTCACGTTACAGTTGTAACTCCGTCCTTGCACATCTCCTAGTGTTATGGCGACTTTAAAGCAAAAGTGCGCGTTACTTGTCTATAGGTACTTATATTTAGTCTGAGGTAACGGCCGTAACTGTGCATGGTTTCAAACTTTAAAACTCTCACCGAAAAAGTGGGTTATAAATTTCGAATTAAAAGACAAATTTTATTAACGAAAACATTTAAGATAAACTAAGGCCCATCTGACAATTACTTTTCATTCCCTACAAACTCAATTGAATACAGAATTCTTCTATTTTCAAATACTTTTTCCCAAAAACGCCGATTTGAATTCCATCAAATTCAGTAAATCATCACCTACTCAATGTCAACCCACAGTATTATTAGTTATTAAGCTATAACCGCGAGCATAACGATAGATTATCTCATGATAAAGTCTGTCCAGAAACGAAGCGAAGTAATAAATCAACATGTTTAACAGATTTCAATGGCGTACTGATGTATTGATACTTTTTCGAAAAGGGGGTTAAAAATGTAGAAGAAGTGTAACCTTTCATCATTAATTAATTATTTTGACACATTTCATCTTATTAAATCTTCAAATTGACCTCCACCTGCTTCCATGCAATGGTATAAACTACTGACTGTAATAAACTGAAATTTGACACATGGGTTTGTCTAAACATTTCGGTTTATTATAGTCACTAGTTTTTGAGGTATTCTAAAAAAAATTAAATTTTTTTTAAGTTTACCACCCTGTAACTTTTAACGAAGCTTTCCTGATAAAAACTTTATATGACAAACCCAATTTAAAATTTTTATCAAATAATATGTGGGTTTATTTTTGGCCACCACTAGTGAATCACCTTGTTTATCAGAAATTGCTAATCATTATCGATTACATTTTTAGGAATTTTAACTAATTAATTACTAATAATTGAACTAGAAAGTATGTACTGTATTTGGAATGACACCTTAATAGATTTTAATGTGTTCTTAATCATATAATTAGGGGAGAAATAATGGTATGTAATTATAACGATAACCTAACTAATGACTATGGTCATATTATATTGGTATATCATAAGATGTACTTACGCTGCAGTATTGAGTTTCATTGGAATGGCATCGAGTCCTGAATTTATTCCAAGGAAACGCGTGAAGAGGTCTGCGCTTTCTGCCAACGAAAAACTATTGTGCTCAATGTGTACAATTATTTGAAATGCCATAATCCGTTGAAAACAGTTCAAGAGACAGTTGATATGTGTTCACATATGACTGGCATTGAAAAACAACAATATTCAGACTTTTGCGTAAAGACAAAGTTTCTGTGAGTGAAGGCAAAGTTTCTGTGCGTGAGCCTAGTTTATCTCATGGTAGAAAAAAACTGAAATACCCGAATATGTGAAACGTACAATTAGAAGAATAGTGAATTCGTTTTATTTTAAAAGAAATACCCACATTAAATAAAATTGTGTCAGTTGTGAAAGAGGAAGAGGGTATACCCAATTTAAGTAGAACAATGTTGTGGCAAGTTTTGCACGAATTGAATTTTTCATGGGAAAAAATGAATAGGAAATCAGCTCTCATTAATAAGAAAGAAATTGTAGAGAAGAAATTACCTACGAAATATCTCTAAATTACGTTCTGAAGGCAAGAAAATTTATTATTTAGACGAAACGTGGGTAAATGAAGGTTATACTGTGGAAAAATGTGGCAAGACAAAAATGTAACCAGTGGACGACAGGCTGTTTTTAGAAGTATTATCTACAGGTTTAAGACCTCCTTCAGGAAAAGGGCGACGCTTAATTAGTCTAGTACAAAGTGTTAGGACAAAGTTTAAAAGATATGCAGTTGACGAAATGGCAGCAAAATGTGATATTTTTGTTCTACGCTTACCGCCATACCATTGTGAAATAAACCCTATACAATTAATATGGGTGCAGGTAAAGGGTTCAGTAGCGAGAAATAATACCACGTTTAAATTAAGTGACGTTCGACAACTTTTAATGACTTCTTTAAGTGATGTGATTGCGGAAAAATGGAAAAAGTGTATAGAACACGTAATGAAAGAGGAACAAAAAATGTGGGAACTTGACAATTTGATAGAAGTTACTATAGAGCCTATTGTAATTTCAATAGGGTCAAATGATACTTCTTCCGAAGAAACAGATGAATTTTCAGAATAACTGTATTTTAAAATTATATATTTATCATTTTTCCTATAAATTTAGTTTGTTCTTGCTATATTTTATTATACCTTAAATTTTCAAACTCTATAAAATGGTTTCTAACAAACGATGTGTTTTATAATTACAATGATATGTTTAAAATTACTTTTAATAAAACACAATAAAACGCAATCGTAATTTTTTTGTCAGCAAAACCCATGTACACGCCTATGATCTTTAGTTTAGACCTCAAGAACAGGTACGTCCCATTGTTAACGGATTAGGAGTTATTCATAAATAACTTACGTTGTAACACTATGGTATGGAAACGGTATATCCTAAAACTAGTTTTAAAATCTTTTATGTATTTCATGCAAAATCGTGTACCGCTTATATGTAAAATAAATGAACTATTTTAATTTATTACTTTGCTTCGTTTCTGGACAGACTTTAGTTTAAATTTTAGGTTTCTAGGCGTTGGCCTACTGCAGTAAAGTCAAGTAGTATCTTTGAATTCTATTTAATGCCAGATTTTTCTTCTAGTTTCAAATAATGTGTTCTAAATACTCTAAATTAAAACTCACTAAATCAACACACAGTATCATTAGTAATTCATTAGACTATCAACACATGATAGCCTAAATTTTAATTTTCGTTGCCTTACCGTAGTAATTTCAAATGGTTCTTTTAATATCAAATTATTCTTTCTTCTATTTCCGAATACCCTTTTTAAATAACATTAAATTTACTAAATCTACACATATTAGTAACTCAAACCCAATCAAAAATAACAATACGTTATCAACACATGATAATCTAAACTTTAATTTTCCAGGTGTAGGCTTACTGCGGTAATCTTAAACGGTTCCTTTGAACTTCAATTAATACCTAGTTTTCCTTTTTTTTTCAAGAGCAATGATTTGAATGCTTCAAATTTACTAAATGGACACAGTACCAGCAATAGTATCGAATACTCTTTTTAAATCAGATTAAATCCCCTCAAATTTACTCTATCATTCATTTGATTAGGAAAAATGTAATTTTTGTCAAAATCAGAAAAAAATATTAATATTGTTGAAAGAAGAAACTTGATTTTATAATAGTGTTTGAAAAAATCGGAATCTTGCGTTGATAAATGAAACCCAGTCCTCGAACTAATATTTAGCATTTGAATACCTAACACCAGAAATACATCATCTCCCCCGGAATGCATAACGCCCAGATGAATCTATATTTGCATATGAACTTCCCGAAGTTGCCGATAGGTGGCGTCTGTGTTACATTATTATAATATTTTTCCACCTAACACTCAATTTAAAATTAAAGATTACGCTAACACACAATCTACTGCTTGTATCTACGGGACGTTATACATTCCAGGGAGATGATCTGCTAACACGTATTTCCGCAATGGTATAATAAAAATTTCTTCCATATTCGCGTCCTCTATCTCACCAAAACATGAACACTATCTTGATAATGAGCTCCTTGTTCAAATTTTTAGTAGTAGGATTCCCAATTCTTTTTATTGGGCTTTGTTAAGGCGTATGTAATTGATTGGATCAACAAGACATCATGAGTTTGTATTATGCCGACGTTTTGACCGGTCAATCCGGTCTTTAACTAGGCATTCGAAGACAAAAAAGATTGGGATTCTACTAATAACAAATATACTTTATTGAAAATCATAACCACCTGGAATTACGTTTTAAATCAAGTTCATGTGTTTACGTTTGTTGTTTTTATCAATTATCAGGTCATTATGATTTTATGTTATGTAGTTATAAAGGTAAAGACTTGACCTATTGAACTAACGTTATTTTTTTGATAAAAAAAAATTATTTCTAATTACTATATGTTCTTTGTCTTATTCCAAGTTATGAAAGTGTTTACCAATACACCTAGACTTCGTTCCCACGTGCGTGATCAAATTCTTAAATGGATGTAAAAAATAAGTTGAATTTTTTTCATGCCTATACATTTTTTTCTTCTTTAAACTACCAAAAAAAGATGAATATTTTTGTAAAGATTCCTTTAGGAGGAGGGATAAAATCAAAGACCAGTACCCTGGTTTCAATTTGCCGACGTTTCGCCCGACCTATGCGAGCTTTAATCAAGGCTTTTTGAAATTAGGAAATGAAAGTCACACTTAACGTTAAAATTAAAATTCCAACAATAGTTTAAAAACCATTAATCATTCGATGCAGTCGATAATTAAAATTTGTAAAATAAATAAATATTAATATGAAACACTTGTACACAAACAGACGAACAATATTTGATTTGATCTCTCCACCTGAAGGAATTCTTACAAGGATATTCCTCTGTAATTACAATTTTGAAGGATTTAATAAATTTAACTCAATTACCAAAAAAAGTTCCACATTCTTTGATATACACCTAAGGTCTATAATAGCGTATTACAAAGTTACTAATTTGTAATGTGTTATATAAATTGAATAAATAAATGTACGTAGAAATATTATTTTATTAAAGCGCGAATTTATTTAGTATCGGCATATCGGTGATAAGAGAACGAGCGAAACTAAGAAGTTAAATTCTCTACACAATCATTAAAATCAGCTAGTAATAACACAAGCTGAATCGTAAATTTATTTTCCTTCGATTAGCACAGGTAAAACTTAATATGAGCATATAGGACAA
Source organism: Abscondita cerata (assembly GCA_030710515.1). Classification (NCBI taxonomy): domain Eukaryota; kingdom Metazoa; phylum Arthropoda; class Insecta; order Coleoptera; family Lampyridae; genus Abscondita; species Abscondita cerata. The sequence continues at coordinate 135,663 of JALBCR010000356.1, forward strand.
ATAAACTTAACGGTAAATCAATGACCTAGCCACGTTTCCATGACAAGATAATATTTCCATAATAAAGTTCTAGATTTTATATGCACGTTTCACGTTTTATGATTAAATATTGGATTTAAATTTGAGGAAAAAACTTACATCTTCATCATGAAAACTTAAAACTAGATTGTTTCAAAATTCTAGGAATTTTATTACGTATTAAATCAATATTATTGCTAATCTATGAAAACATTTAAAATGTGTGTAGGTACAATGTATGTTTTCCGCTTTCAATCATAATTCATATACAAGGTGTCCCAAAATTCAAAGAAAACTAACAAATACCTATCCACGACAATCTGAAAAAACCAAAAGATCCACCAATTCTAGTTGATAACGTAAATAGTAATCTGATACTATCACGATGTCAAAGTAACAATCGACATTTTGTTTCAGTGTTTTTATTTCTTTTCTAACAAAAAGAAAAAATGGTGCAATCTGACAAGGTTTTAATTGAATCTAAAATAGTTGTAGAATCCTCTCGGGGTTGGCTTCAATCAATTTTCATGAATTTTAAAAACCTTGATTTAGTAACCCCTGGAACATTCTGCTTTTCCGATTTTCGAACCCAGGTTTTTCCTTCAAATACAAACGTATTTCAACTGTAAATAAAATCTCCATAATACATAATAATTATAATCAATTTATTATTTTTATTTATTTATTTCCCATTTTACAGTAAGCTGTATCAAAATCAGCGTAAGCGCTGCAGCAAAAAAAAAATACGTGCATGCTGAACAGAAATAGAAGAATAAAATTAAGTATCCAAACTGTTTAACTTTCAACTTAATGTATAAAAATAAGACTCGAGAAATAATATTTATTAGAGCAGCGATCCCAGGAGCCAATGCAATTATTTTATCGTCCTACTCGTTGCGATTAAGAAAGACAATTGTGTTGTTTTTACGACGGTGAACACAATAAACATGACCTTTAGTATATGATCAAATAACATTTGTAGGAATTTTAATTATAGTAGATATTTTTCTAAACTTTTGTAAACCAAATTTACAAAAACGCGATTAGAACAATTAAAAAAACACAAATTATATTACTTGTGTATACCTATCTTCGCCACCAATTTTTTTTTATTTTTATTAGGTGATTTCGACCCCGGGAACTTTAGCAAACGCAAATACAGATGAAGGCGAAACACAATCAGACTCTGATGTAGATTCAGAACTTCACATCTGCTGGGAACGTCAGCAATCCTCACACCAAGACATCTCAAACCCGTCGCCGTTAGAAGGTAAAATTAAACAATTTTATGAATTCAAAATTTAGATGGTATTGTTCTAATATGTACACTATCAAGTTTATAAACATCTAAGGAATTTCGTATCGTCAATCTCACTCACACCTATTAATATAGGTACCTACTAGTATTTTCTTTAAAACTTGTAGTTTGAATGTCATTTTTAATTAATTCCAAAGCACTAATAGAGTTTGATTTGATAATGCTTTAATTTCTTCGAATAAAGGAAGTGTATTAATCGTAAAAATTATAATTTTCAATATTTTTAACGGTATATAAGCCCACCAAGGTTATCGTAACCACATCGTGTTTAATATTCAATATTATTTTAATGCAACCCTTGTACTTAGTATCACGTTTTTGAAACCTATTTGTTTTTGTTTATTATATACTATTCGAGTTAAATTCCTTTTTTTTTCTGTTTATGGGATTGATCACTCGCTATCAAATTTCACTCTCACAAAAAAACGAAACTTTTATCACTTATAGTAAAATATACTGTTACATACCTTTTATAAAAAAAGTTTAATCAACAACAATACCAAGTTGAAATAATATATTATCAAATTTATTTGCTTAACTATGTGTGGTTTATGCAATTGTATTGTTTCCCAAAGTTAGTGTACCCACTCGTCACTATGACGCGACATCAACGAGCAACTAAACAAGTCGGGTTAAATAACGCTAGATTCATATGTGTTAATCAATAGTTCTAGGTTATGGGAAGTAAATGAAAAATCAATACCAAAATTCCATCTAGACAAACCAACACATATTTAAGATATAACAAAAAAAATTTGTGGATAACATATTTCTCAAATTTGGGTCGCAAGTTGAACTTCTTCTTCGAACTTGAAATTGCCTGAAATTTTTAGCAAAATTGGTTTATTTTCTCATTAATTGTGGAATCTACCCAAGATGCCAGATATAAAATTATTAAAAACCAACAAAACCATTTGTTAAGGTCAATCAGTTAAATATAATTCGCGAATAAATATTTAAAAATTATGAAAAAATGTTTCAATTTCAAACAAATTTTCTGCAGCTTTACTTACATTGAGATGAAAATTTTCAAATAAAAAATCATATACCAAAAGTTGACCCATATATACATTTTGGTCGAGTGTGAAGATCTACGACTACTTTGGACTATCCATGGAAATATGTCAGTTCGATCTTATTTGATAAAAGGAACAAATTTGTGGTTATTCTTATGGCAACTATTACTTTTACTATCTTCTAAAATTCAACACAATTATTCCAACAGAATATGATCACTGAATATGAAAAGTTTTACAACAAGCGTAGAAACTTTGGAAACACAATTAAACATTTATGAATTCAAAATTAACCTTAAATTCATTATCGAAAAAATACTGCATGTCTAAAATAATTCTGAACTCTTAAAATGCTGGAATGATAACGCAACTTTCACTCAAAAATAAGTAAATATTGTATTTTTAATGTATTTACACCTATGCACATCGGCCTTATAATATTTTTTACTGATTAACTAAAATAACAAAATTAAAAAATTACCCTGTATATGTTGTAATCATTTTAAAAACTCTTTTCAAAAACTTGCTCATTAATAATGTATGAACAAAAGAGCATGGTGTAGGAGTACTACTGCTAGAAGGATGTACATGAAATTTAAAACTTGGACACCACAATTTTTGTAAACAAAAATTTGCACATTGTGAAGCGGGCTTAAGGGTATCATTTACAATTCTAACAGCAGGTAGTCTCAGAGGGGTTATATTATAGAAGGACTGTAGAATGAATCATTACACTAAGCACGTTTTAGAAAATAGGTAATTTACGTTGTTTACTTAATTTTTTTCTTTAAAGAATATATTTGAAGGTATCGCTAATTAAACACCATAGCTCGATTAATTATCGAATCAAAATTTTGTTTAGGAAATGTTTACAAAATAAAATTAGAAATAATTTTGATTTAAAAACGTCTACAAGCAATAACTTTTAAATTAAATCAAAAACTAAACATGGTTATTTGGGTTGACTGATTATTACTTATTTTTAAATAAATCTAACCTACTAATTATTGTTATTAAGTTATTAAAAAAAAATCATTAAACTCTGTACGAAGCTTTACAATAAGCATATTAATATGAACTATATCTTATGAAAGGAGAGTTATGTAACTATAATTAACGACTTAACGTTACGTTAGTAGATTCCATTTACTATTTACACATATTTTCTTGGAACATTCGATAATTAACTATCGGGATATGATGACCCTATACTTCGCAGGTTGTGCGCAACTGGATACAAGCAAATAACTTGGAGCTGTTACCCTGGCCAGCAAAAAGCCCAGATTTTAACATTATCGAAAATGTTTGGGCTCGAATACTTGCTGTTATCCGAAGACAACAAGGGCCAAATTTTATACCAGTAAACCGTAATGCACTAATTGCAGCCATTGATACCGCATGGGAAACGATTAATATTAATTATATTGATACCTTGATAGCGTCAATGAGCAGACGCCTCCAAGAATGTATCAATAATAATGGAGGTCACACCCATTATTGATTTCTTATATTTATTTATATAGTAATACCTTTATTTAAAAAAAAAAGTTTTCATTTAATTTTAAACTATAACTTGGTATCTTAATTATAATTATGTAATAAATTCTTGTCAAAAACTAAATATATACGTTGACAATAAGAATTGCCTTAGTTTTTATTTTCACTTTTTATATTAACTACAGAAAAAAATGAAACGTCATAAAATATACATTTTGTAAGGACTAAATATTATGAATAGAGAGTTTAATGATTTTTTTAATAACTTACAATAATTAGTAGGTTAGATTTATTTAAAAATAAGTAATAATCAGTCAACCCAAATAACCATGTTTAGTTTTTTGATTTAATTTAAAAGTTATTGCTTGTAGACGTTTTTTAAATCAAAATTATTTCTAATTTTATTTTGTAAACATTTCCTAAACAAAATTTTGATTCGATAATTAATCGAGCTATGGTGTTTAATTAGCGATACCTTCAAATATATTCTTTAAAGAAAAAATTAAGTAAGCAACGTAAATTACCTATTTTCTAAAACGTGCTTAGTGTAATGATTCATTCTACAGTCCTTCTATAAGATAACCCCTGCTGAGACTACCTGCTGTTAGAATTGTAAATGATACCCTTAAGCCCGCTTCACAATGTGCAAACTTTTGTTTACAGAAATTGTGGTGTCCAAGTTTTAAATTTCATGAGTGTACATCGTGTAATTGTGGGCATTAGTTTAACTGAATATCACAGTGTCGCAGGGTTCCTATGTCACTGACCTATTTCAAGTTGTTGAGGTTATATTTTAGTTTGCTTTGCCAACTCTTATTTTTTTTTTCAGTGGCACCAACAATTTTTTACTTTTGAAAAACACTTACTATCATTACTTATGTATTTTAAAGTTATTTATTTTCCATTCCATATCATAATAAAATATTTATCATAATTGCACGCCTTGTAAATATAATTCTAGTTATATTTCGCTTCAATAGTATATTTTTATGAATGGAATGGAGAAAGTCAAATGCGGAAATGTTATTTTCGCATACAAGTCATAGAATATAATTTATCTAACACCTCCTTAGAAATAAAAAAAGTTAACAAAGCTGGGAATCTGACCTGACTAAACATTCAAAGTAATCCGTTTTTCTCTCGCAATTTTATTATTTCGCTTCTACAAAAATATAGAAAATGCTGCTAAACAAAAACACCATACAGGAATATGCATTTGTCAGGTAACCTCAAAACAATAATGACAGTAGCGTCATTTTGATGAAACAACCACAGTTAAGAAAAAATTTGACTTCTCTTGTGTGTAACGTAATCCGTTATGTGAGAAGATGACAGCTGAAAATCCGATAACTTTGAAAGGTGATATATTATAGAATAATAAAAAATTTATATTAATAAATATATAAAAAAATGTATTTCAAAATTTTGTTAAAATTGCATCACATTGAAAAATAAGTTGAATAATCTTCTCCTAAAGCGTGCATATGATCTGAACTTTGCTATATACTTTTTTTTTGAAAATACGAGACGGTAACCCAATAAAAACCGACCAAGTTGAAGTCAAATCGGTTAAATACACTCCGTGAAATAAATTTAAAAAATGTATTTCAGGACAAAACAAGGTAGCGCACGCACGTTTATTTATAATGGAGGTCACACCCATTATTGATTTCTTATATTTATTTATATAGTAATACCTTTATTTAAAAAAAGTTTTCATTTAATTTTAAACTATAACTTGGTATCTTAATTATAATTATGTAATAAATTCTTGTCAAAAACTAAATATATACGTTGACAATAAGAATTGCCTTAGTTTTTATTTTCACTTTTTATATTAACTACAGAAAAAATGAAACGTCATAAAATATACATTTTGTAAGGACTAAATATTATGAATAGAGAGTTTAATGATTTTTTTTAATAACTTACAATAATTAGTAGGTTAGATTTATTTAAAAATAAGTAATAATCAGTCAACCCAAATAACCATGTTTAGTTTTTGATTTAATTTAAAAGTTATTGCTTGTAGACGTTTTTTAAATCAAAATTATTTCTAATTTTATTTTGTAAACATTTCCTAAACAAAATTTTGATTCGATAATTAATCGAGCTATGGTGTTTAATTAGCGATACCTTCAAATATATTCTTTAAAGAAAAAATTAAGTAAGCAACGTAAATTACCTATTTTCTAAAACGTGCTTAGTGTAATGATTCATTCTACAGTCCTTCTATAAGATAACCCCTGCTGAGACTACCTGCTGTTAGAATTGTAAATGATACCCTTAAGCCCGCTTCACAATGTGCAAACTTTTGTTTACAGAAATTGTGGTGTCCAAGTTTTAAATTTCATGAGTGTACATCATGTAATTGTGGGCATTGTTTAACTGAATATCACAGTGTCGCAGGTTCCTATGTCACTGACCTATTTCAAGTTGTTGAGGTTATATTTTAGTTTGCTGCCAACTCTTATTTTTTCAGTGGTACCAACAATTTTTTACTTTTTGAAAAAACACTTACTATCATTACTTATGTATTTTAAAGTTATTTATTTTCCATTCCATATCATAATAAAATATTTATCATAATTGCACGCCTTAAAAATATAATTCTGGTTATATTCTCAATAGTATATTGTATGAACGGAATGGAGAAAGTCAAATGCGGAAATGTTATTTCATACAAGTCATAGAATATAATTTATCTAACACCTCCTTAGAAATAAAAAAGTTAACAAAGCTGTAAAAGTTAAATTCGACCTGACTAAACATTCAAAGTAATCCGTTTTTTTCCCTCATTTATATTATTTCGTTTCTACAAAAAATATAGAAAATGCTGCTAAACAAAAATAACCATACGGAATATGCATTTGTCAGGTAACCAGAAAACTAATAATGACAGTAGTCATTTTGATATACATACAGTAGAAAAAATTTGACTTCTATTGTGTAACGTAATCCGTTATGTGAGAAGCTGACAGCTGAAAATCCGATAACTTTGAAAGGTGATATATTATAGAATAATAACAAATTTATATTAATAAATATATAAAAAAAAATGTATTTCAAAATTTTGTTAAAATTGCAGCATATTGAAAATTAGTTAAATAATCTTCTCCTAAAGCGTGCGTATGATCTGAACTTTGCTATATATATATTTTTTTTTTGAAAATAGAGACGGTAACAAATAAAACCGACCAAGTTGAAGTCAATCGGTTAAATACACTCCGTGAAATAAATTTAAAAAAATGTATTTCAGGACAAAACAAGGTAGCGCACGCGCACGTTTTTTTTATGAGAAATTAAAAAAGATAAAATGAAAATTGTGTTTTAGAAAAAAATAATTCAAATGTTATGGACAATCAAAATTTTTTGTATAATCTATATTGGTGAAGAAAATTAATGTCACGTATGAATCTATCTTAATTAATTACGTATCGGATCAAAAAATAGTTTAAACAAAAGTTGTGTATAATTTAATTACAATTTTGGTTTAAAGCAAAAATATGTGTAAAATGAAAATGTTTGTAAATATTCCAAGATTTCGAAAATCTATGTAGGTTAACGGATCTTTTGGCTTGACAGATAATGCCCATAATCTAATCAAATCTTTGCTATTATAAATAACACGCACATGTAAAGTTTTATAGAAATCGGACTGGCGGTTTTTCTGATATCTTGATTACGTATTGATCGACAGCAGGGAGATGAGCCGGTCGGCCGAAAGACAGAAATTTTTTGAGATAGTGTGATAACGTCCAAAGTAGTCGTAAAATTAAATGTATAAATTTTATAGAACATACAATTACTTGTTATGAATTTTAGTTTTATTGCAAATTTTTAATTTTTATTTTAAACTTTCAACACCCTGTATCTCAGCAACTAAGCCGTTTAAGGGCCTCATGTTCCTATATCAAAATTCATTAAGAGACCTCGCTGGGGTAGAGCGTTGTCGGTCGAATATAACAACACCCTGTATATTCATCTACGTTTTCAACCATTGTCTATAGTAAGTATATTATACTATTTGAAAAAAAAGGTTGAATATCGCTACCATTATACAAGGGCAGAATTTGAAAATTGTATTTACTTATCTTATTGAGAATTTAATCTCATTTACAAAAATTCAAAAAAAAATAATAAAAAATAAAAAATAACGGAAAAGAAGCCTTGAGAGTGATCTCTGGAACACCCTGTATATAGGGTGTTTCTGGAAGGTGTGTACATGGCTTTACCAGAGGTTCTTATAACCAAAAGTGCACCATAATGGCGCCAGAGGGCGTCAAACTTTCCAAAAAAATATTGTATATTGGGAATAACTCGAGAACGGTTCGATGGATTTTGTTCCGCTTTCGTATGCTGGTTGTCTGCTTCCAAAGACGTTTTTCTGTGTAATATGGACAAATTTCTGACGCCAGAAAAAGTCATTTTCATACGGGCACTGTCGAATAAATGATAATATTTTAACAACCGTCAACGATACGAAACCAAAATTCTGATAAATAAAACAAACAATTTGAAAACTTTTTTCTCTCTTGTTAAATTGCTCTAATGTTATTAGTTTGATAAGGCACATAAATTTTTTTTGCTTCATTATGACATACTAACTCTAATTCGTCGGAAAAATGAAAAGAAAGGGGTGTTAAAATTTTCGGTTTAGAAACCGTCGCGTAACTCCCCATTTTACATAAGATGTGGAGTAAAAACATTCAGTTCTGTAAATTTGTAGGTTATATCATTGAATATAGTTATTCAATGGTTATATTTATATCACGCCATCAGGCGTTATTTTGTGGTACTTTGTATACATTGTAAAAATAATTACATCAAATCAATTCCACGGCCTGCTCATTCCAGTTGGCTGTTTTTATTTGAACACTTTTTATTAAATGTAAAATTATCAAATAGCTAATCCTTATCAAAGCTACCTTTTTTTTTTAATTGAACGCCTTATACATGTGACATTTTTAAATACCTTTCATCAAACTTTCACATAAAGTTTTCTTTTAACTTGTTACAATATTTTACATTTTGTCAAATTGTCGTTTCATTTCAAATAAGTACTTAGAAGTTAGTTAACATCATATCTACAATATTTTCTATCAATTATATAAACTTTCAAACTCAGACAGAGTATTATTAAAAAATTAAAGCTAATACAACAATAACTTAAAGCGACAAGTAGTAAGTTGATTATCTTAAATGGAATTACAGTGTCCTAAATTGAGTATGTAGGTATACGATACAATAGCGCACTTCAGTTAAAAATTTAAAAGGACAAAAGAGTCTACCCTAGTCCTTTCTCTGTTCGTCAAGGCAGCCAACATACTTATGGATATTTAGTAAAAATTTAAAACAAAATTATTAAAAAGACTGTTTTAGGAAACGGATAAATAACGAGAATAGTATGATTATATTTCTTATAATTTCTCGTCTATAATTTTTACAAATAACATGATGGATTTTATTTCCCACACATTTTGCGCAAAACATTTTTGATGCGTTTGATTATAATTACGTGATTGTATAACGTAAATACCGTATATGTTTTGTTATAATTCGTGAACATACGGATTGTAACACTGAACCACAATTACTTTTTAACAATTAATACGAAAATAACAACAACATTTACGAATTAACAACAAAGAATAGAAAAACAAAAAAAATATGTACCAAGTACTTACCTCTAACAATAAAAAATATTTAAAATTGAAGGATTGAAAGTAAAGGTAGGTAATGTTTAATATAGAACAATTTAGACATAGTTTTCGAGTTGATGTCAATTTCTTTGAACGCATAGTGTCCTTTTATATAAATTGTCTCTAATGTAGCCTTAAATCCGGTGACATAATCGATACATTAATCATCATCTAATTATTAATCATCTAAAATCAATAGATAGTAATTTGGTGACATTTCGAGCATTGTGAGGGGGTGTCCTGTCTTGTTGAGAAACACTCTAATCTAGTGATAAATTGTTAATAAATTTTTAAAAATGTGTTTATTATTACTGAATATCGTTCACCATTCAGTTTTTTGCCAAAACCCGGTCGCCTAACAAAGCACACCAAATATTAAAACCAAAACGTTCCTGATTTAAGACAGTAATGCTATGCCTAGGATTGACATCGTACCACCAGTGCTCATTTCGCCGATTAAAAGGTACAGCACTACTAATATAAGCTTCATCGATCTATATAATTTAGATAAAAAATAACGGATTTTCCCAATGTCGAAGATACGAACTGCAGAAATTTATGCGTCATTTAGGATCATTTGGTAATAGATGCTGCAGTTTTCTTATACTGTAAGGTTCGAATTTATATGTTTTAACTAGTTCTTGTTCTATGCAAGAGTTTTTACACAAAAAAGGCCTGCCGGAAAACAATAGAAACTTCCTAATTACAATTGTTTGCTAAAAAGCAGCGAAAATGAATTATTTGACCCCCAACTACTCGTTCTATATACAAAAATACAACTTTATGCAATCATCGGAATTTAAAAGTACTTTTAAAAAACAGACTACGCCATTAAATTCTTATTAAAAAAGTGCCCAAAGAATATCAAATATATGTCTTTTAATTTTTACAAATAGAATAGAAATAGCTAAAAAACGAAAACTCGAAAAATTTTTGATTTTAGTATTATGTTGTTCTCAAAAAAAGAAATTGAGATAATGTGGTTCATTTTTTCAGTTCTAAATTATAGTTAATGAGTTTCCCTATTAAAACATAAAATTTAATTGGCCACCCTGTACACTTTCAGGTTCAGAACACTGGAATATTCTTGATAATGCGTTGATTTTGGAAATACTCAAAAAACTCCGTTTTCCAAAAATCCAATATTTCCTTTATAGTCAAAGTTTTTTTAAAACAATTTAATTCATGTATAAAAATTGCATATGCCGCAGTGTATTGTAACTTTGACATCGGCAAAAGTCACCTGCAACTTTTACAGCGACAAATGCACTAGTGATTTTTTTACTTAGAATTTTTAATCAATCTGTATGTTCACTATTTTCTAATTGTAACGAAAACACATGGTATTTACGTTATAGAATCACGTAACAATAATCAAATCCCTCAAAAAATCTTTTGCGTTCCTCTATCAATGCCTGCGCAGCTTAAGTTTTTTCAAAATATTATTTTGACTTTGTTTGTTTGGTAGTGACAAACCTAACATACATTTAAATAGTAACTAACGAGTGTCCAAATAAAAAACTGGGTTGGCCAGGCATCTTCATTAAAACATGACAAAAATATAACCTAAAATTGACATAAATGAATACCTACTTTCTTAAATACTTTAAATTCTAACCTAAACTTTTTATATGAACACCCGTTATAAATGAAAATCGCTATACAGTACTTCACGCTATGTTCACGGTAAAGGTTGTGACGTCAAGCAAATGAGAGGGTGTTCTGTGTATTTGAATAAATACCGATACTTTTGGTAGGTTTTTCTACATAACAAGTAACTGTATGTTCTTTAAAATTTGTATATTTAATTTTACGACTATTTTGGACGTTATCACAATATTTCAACGGTTTTTCATTTTATTGTTAACATTCCTATTATCGCAAATTGATAGACAACAGATTTTTTCATTAAACAATTCAAATTTAGTCACTAATATCATAAGAGTTTAGATTTTATCGATTATTATGAGAGTTCGCATAGCAAATCATTGTCATAAAAATCACGAAACGTCAGTCGAGTCATTTTGATCAAAGTCATGTAGAACTCGAATCTTCAATCGGTAAATTTTTCCCGACAAAATCTAAACTCGAATGATATTCATATTAAGACTATTTTACGAAAATACGTTTATGACTTTTAAAAATTAATTGGTGGTTAATGTTTATTGTTCTTATCCACTAGGGTGACTACGGCAATTGTTATTTTCTCACTCAAAAATGAGGTACGTTGTGTACCGATTGTCTATGTGTTGATATAAGCTCTGAAAAAATTTTGGCAGTTAATTTTTTCACTTGAAATTTTGTTTCCATTGTTGAATAATGTTATGTGATTTTTTTCATTGGAGGTTAATAGCATAATGCACCACGTTGGCTATACGGCTTGGTGCATACATTTTATACCTTCTGTCAGGTTTGTGTACAGCCGCCCCACTGGTTTCAGACGCTGGGTGCAGCTTCTAGGATCCATAAATGAGAGTGAGAATCTAACTGAAGATCAATATCTCGGAGTGACCCGAAGGTCCGGCAACCCCGAGTATAGAGGTGCTACCTTTAGCAGATTCCCATATATTGTAATGTAATGGATTTACAAGAGATGATGACAGATCTGCAAGAGAAATGAGGAGAGGTAGGATTAAAAATCAACATCGAAAAAACAAAGATTATGAGTAATGAAGATATCGACAATGATAACAAGGTTAAATTGAACAACAAGGTTGTAGAAGAGGTCGATAGTTACATATATTTGGGTCAGAGAATTAGCCTAACAAAATCAAATCAAGAAGAAGAAATAAACCGAAGAATCAAAATAGACCAAAAATTAAAAACCAAATTATTTAATCAGAATGTTTTACCTGTTTTGACTTACAGTGCAGAGACCTGGACATTGACGAAGATAAACAAACAAAAATTAAGTATAGCACAGGGAGCAATGGAAAGGTCGATGCTGGGAATATCGTTAACAGACCGAAGGACAAATGAGTGGATAAGATCAACAACAAAGGTGGAGGACGTAGTGAAAATAATATTAAAACAAAAATGGCGATGGGCGGGTGTCACGTGGCGAGGTTGGAAGACAATAGATGGACGAAGGTAGCAATGCAGTGGAGACCTAGACAAAGAAGGAGATCTAGAGGAAGACCCCCCATGAGATGGACTGATGACATTAAAAGAGTGGGTAACTACAATTGGATACAAAAAGCACAAAATAGACAAGAATGGCATTCACTTGGAGAGGCCTACATCTAAAATGGATTGATATAGGCGATGATGATGATGATGTGATTGGTTAAATATTCTATGAGTAAAATAATCGGCAAAATACAAACCTCTTGTGCAATTATAAGTCACAAAATTAAAAATACAATTAAAAACTATTGTAATCGCTTAACACCATATATTTTTTTAATACTCTTTAAGAGTGTTGTGATACTTACAACGTACTACGCTACAACAGGTTCCTGTAAGTAAACGTTTACATGGCATGCATAATTCTAAAGAAAAATTCCATGTTAAAACTTGTTAAAGTGTAAATACTTAATGTATATTAACTCATAAAGTCCAGTAATATACAGGGAGATTCATAACTATTGGGACATAGGCTAAGGGCGGGTTATTTAGACCAAAATATGACTAATGACACAATATTCCTTAATAAAAGTATTTTAGAGACATATTTTAATTATTTAAGTAATTTATCAACTTTTAGACAGCCCTGATGAAGTTAGTAACTCACTAACGAAATATTGGCCATTTAATAAAATAATGTTAAATTTTCATGGTATTTGATCGAGATCGAATTATCCTATTACTTAATTAACAATTTTTGACGATCAAGATTACTTCCTTCCAATTCCTTAATAAGATATTGCCGTGGAAAATAATTAAATTTTTTTTTTCAATTTTTGCTAATAATTTGACTGTAAATTTATCAATTCTTATCAAAATCGGCAGAGAGGCATAACTTTAGACCAAGAAAATTATTTTATTATAATGATTTTAAAAAAAAATTACTCTCATGGTTCTCGAAACTTTATTTTTTAAAATGGATCCGATCTTGAATTTTATACTTCCAATATTTTTCTGTTTTGCTGTGCATCAATCTAAGTTTCAGGTAATAAAATGCTTCGTATTTGAAAATCATTACTTCAACTAGATAAAAGTTTAAGCTGTCAATTTTAAGTTATTAATTATAAAAACGCCAGTTTCTTACTAAATGAGCAATACGATAGTTTTTGTATGCATAATTAATAACTCAACATTGACCGCTCTTATTTAGTTATGGTATGACAACATAAATCAATTGTTTTTATGAACTAATAATACAAAAATTTTTAAATATGCAGCAATTTATTTAAAGTTTTTAATTATAAAATATAAGATGGCGCCTATTTAAAAATAAAGTTATTAGCATACAAGGTAGCCAAACTCGGTGTTTTAACAGAGGTGAAAAAATGAAAACAACCTAATAATAAAATCGAAAATTGGTTACCGTCTTTTGTTTTTGAGTTACCTATAGACAAAAGTTGCATTTTTTTAATATTTTTTTTTACTATATATCGTCTATTTGTAAAAATTATAGACGAGAAATTATAAGAAATATAATCATGTTGGTGTCCAAACCGGTACCCGTTTTAATTAAGTGTTTAATAATAAAGAAATAGGTGCACTTTACAACCTTATTTAATAAAATTTCTTTAGCACTCCATCACTTTTAGTTTGAAAAGAAATAACTTTGACATTCTTCAGGAACTTTTTTAAATGAAATGTCAGTGTCGTAATCAGTTTTTCATCCACATCTTGTAAGTAAGATGGGGAGTTATGCGACGGTTTCCAAACCAAAAATTTTAAAACCCTTTTTTTTACTTTTTTCGACGAATTAGAGTTAGTATGTTATAATGAAGCAAAAAAAAATTTATGTCCGATGGCCGGCCTTATGTAAACAAGATATCAAGAAAACCACCCGTCCGATTTTTATGAAACTTTGTACATGAACCTGACTTATAATTCCGCAGATCTGATTAGATTTTGGGCATAATCTATGTAGCCAAAATAAGGGTGTTAACATACACAGATTTTCGAAATTTTGAAATATTTAGAAAAAATTTTAATTTTACCCATTTTTGTTTCAAATGAAAGTTGTTTGTAATTTAATTATACACAACTTTTGTTTAAACTATTTTTTTAAACGATAAGTAATTACTGAGATATAACAATCACGTGACACTAATTATTGTAACCATGTTCCACCAATATCAATTAAAAAAAAATTTGAGGGAAATTCTGTTGTCTATAGCTTTTTTTTGAACAATTTTCTTCTAAAACGCAATTTCATTTTCGCTTTGTGGGAGTGAGAATTTTCAACTCGTCTTATGGAACTCATGTGCGCGATACCCCGTTTTGTCCGACGTACTTTCGTAGGTAGCGTTCGTATTACGGCTTAGCACTTAGATTCATTTAACTATTGTTGGACGATACCGAAATGTTTACTTAGATATTTCAAATTGCTTCGCAGTGTACCTTTTTTATAAATGTAAATTTATAAATAAAAAACCGTCGCACAGACTTTTATAAAACTTTGCATATGATTTTTATATGTAGTAGTGCAGATCTGATCAGATTTTGGGCATAATCTATCAAACCGAAAGGGCAATTAACCTAAATAGATTTTCGAAATCTTAGAATATTTACAAAAATATTTATTTTACACATTTTTTCATGTTTGTTTACAACATATCCATACTTTTCATTCGTTTTTTGACGTTTATTAGTAGCGGTGCAATGTGGAGTTCTGCGGTAAACGCTTGTTTAACAATACTTTTAAATTTGGAATTATTGCATAGATTTTTTTATATGGAACGGTAACAAATGCGGTAACAATGGCGCCCATTTGAAAAAATAAGGTTAATAGCATAGTATCTCAAAAACCATGAAAGTAAATTTGTTTTTTGAAAATCATTATTAATTTACCTTAACGAAACAAGTTTTTGAAGATATTGTGTAACAAGAAATATTTTATTTTAAGGATCTGAAGCTCCGTCTGTGAAATCGGACACGTAGTATCGCTATCTTAATAAAGTGACATTTTTGACGTTTGTGCGTCTTAAATTTGTCACTTTGTGGTACCGCATTAAACGTTAAGTTTTGGGAGCCACTGTACAAAAAGAAATCGGAGGGAACGAATAACTTCGGAACTGCTCGGAATTTTCGAGTTTTCCTATAAACCCCTTTACCAAAATTGTATCGTATACCTACAATCTTACTCAATTTAGGACACACTGTAATTCCATTCAAGATAATCAACTTACTACTTGTCGCTTTAGGTTATTGTTGTATTAGCTTTAATTTTTAATAATATTCTGCCTGAGTTTATATAATTGATAGAAAATATTGTAGATATGATGCTAACTAACTTCTAAGTACCTATTTGAAATGAAACGACAATTTGAAGAAATGTAAAATATTGTAACAAGTTAAAAGAAAACTTTATGTGAAAGTTTGATGAAAGGTATTTAAAAATGTCACATGTATAAGGCGTTCAATTAAAAAAGATAGCTTTGTTAAGGATTAGATATTTGATAATTTTACATCTAATAAAAAGTGTTCAGATAAGAACGGTCAACTTGAATGAGCAGGCCGTGGAATTGAATTGATATAATTATTTTTACAATGTATACAAAGTACAGTAACGCCTGATGGCGTGACATAAATATAACCTAAAAATTGACAGAACTGAATGTTTTTACTCCACATCTTATGAAATAAAATGGGGAGTTATTCGACGGTTTCTAAACCGAAAATTTTAACACTCCTTTTTTTACTTTTCCGACAATTAGAGTTAGTATGTTATAATGAAGCAAAAAAAATTATGTCTGACGGCCGGCCTGATCAAACTAATAACATTAGCGCAATTTAACAAGAGAGAAAAAAGTTTTCAAATTATTTGTTTTATTTGTCAGAATCATTTTGGTTTCGTATGACGGTTGTTAAAATATTATCATTTATTTGACAGTGCCCGTATGAAATCGACTTTTTCTGGCATCAAAAATTTGTTCCCATTACACAGAAAAACGTCTTCGGAAGCAGACAACCAGCATACGAAAGCCGAACAAAATACATCGAACCGTTCTCGAGTTATTTCCAATATACAATATTTTTTTGGAAAGTTTGAGGCCTTTCTGGCGCCCTTATGGTTATAGGTAAATTGGTGTCAAACGGTCTATTTTGAGCCAGAGAACCTCTGGTAAAGCTGAGAAGTAGTAGAGTGTTGAAAGTTTAAAATAAAAATTAAAAATTTGCAATAAATCAAAAATTCCTTTACTTTTGTTTAGAAGCTAATATCTTCAAGACCGTTCATTTTAGCACCATAAAATGTTATTACTTTTCGACCAACAATGAATAGAGAATTTAAAAAAAAAATTAAAAAAACTATTTGCTTCAGTGGGGTAAAAATAGCAGGGCAACTGGTTAAATTTTTGAAAAGTTAATTTATGTTAAAATAAGACTTTCTAGAAGAGCATATTGGTCACCAAATTTGAAAAAAATTTTTAAAGGCATTTTGGATTTATCGCAAATTTTTTATTTTTATTTTAAACTTTCAACACTCTGCATCTCAGCAACTAAGTTGTTTAAGGGTTCATGTTCCTATATCAAAATTCACCAATTTACGAAGACCTCTCTGGGGTAGAACGTTGTCGGTCGAATATAGCAACACCTTGTATAAAGCTGGGCCTCAAGATTAAATTAGGCAAGCAGAATCAGACAGCGGAAATTTTGAGAAGAATCAGTCTCACATGGTCGGCTTTTGCAAAACTGGGGTACATATTGAAAGACGATAAAATTCCGAATAATATAAAACGTAAGGTGTACGAGGTTTGTATTTTACCCGTGACAACATATGGTCTTGAACAATCAAGACGTTAAAAAATTTTCCGATTTTGTTGAAATTTGCGATTTCGGAAAAAATCTATTCTGCAACTAAAACACATTTGTCATGAAATATCAAACTTTAGTGCCTTGATACATAAATAATTTAATTCTAATTCTACAATAAAAACATTTAAAAAACCCTAACTTCATGTCTCTCGAGCAAAAATGAGCAGAATAGCCACAAATATTTATTTTAAAGATCTAGGAGCCCTAACCCGCCTGCGAAATAACAAAAACAAGAGTTTCGCGCAGAATCCCTCATCATTCCGAAACTAACAAAAGTGTAAAAGATTATGCTCGAAAAATAAAATAAATTTTGATAAAAAAAAACCAATACGTTTTGGGAAGAAAAATGCACGTTTCAGAAAGAAAGATAAGTGTACCACGAAGAAATTTGTAAAATTGAATTATACATTTCAGTAACAATTGTTAAAAATGTATCTAACTGGTAAGCCAAACGCTACCTACTACCATATGACAAAACGAGGAACCGCGTGTACAGAGTGGGCCATTGTCGACACTTTTAAAGGGAAACTCGTTCATCCAATTGAGATAGGCAAAAACTGGTGTCGGTGTCTGCGGCTTATTTTTAATGAGAAACACAATGGCGAAAACTGCATGGTGATATTCATTGTAGTGTCGGAGATACAGGGTGATTTTCGAATATCTGCATTTTAGAAAAATGTCTGTAAATTGTTTCCTGTTGGAAATTTTCAATTTCTGCAAAAACATTGCTTTAGCACTCCAATACCGTTTTTAAAATGAGTATACGGGGTCACGTCAAAAAGTAATCGTACCAAACTTACTTTTTATAAATAGAACGCCCTGTATATTTTATCTATTTTATTTCTCTCATAAATACCCATTTCAAAAATATAACACACTTTATGCTTTACTTTATTTTTTATTTTTAAGCATCTTAAATTTTTGCGTGCGATTTTAAAAGGCGCATTCTGAATATGTCGTCCTTGAACGGCGTAGGCATAGCTTTGTCATTCAGTTCAATGAGCAACGTGGAGATAACCACATATCGTTATCTATTATAGTTTTAAAGATACAGGGTGATTCTGTAAAATCTGGATTTTTGAAAAATGTCTGTGGTTTTTGAAATGGGTATTTATGAGAGAAATAAAATAGATAAAAATATACAGGACGTTCTGTTTAAAAAAAGTAAGTTTGGTACGACTACTTTTTGACGTGACCCCGTATACTTATTTTGAAAACGGTATTGGAGTCTACGTAAAAAAGTGCTGAAGCAATGTTTTTGCAGAAATTGAAAATTTCCAACAGGAAACAATTTACAGACATTTTTCTAGAATGCAGATATTCAAAAAATCACCCTGTATCTCCGGACACTACAATGGATATTGCCATGCGGTTTTCGCCATTGTGTTTCTCATTAAAAGTAAGCCTCAGACACCGACATCAGTTTTTGCCTATCTCAATTGGATGCCTCGGCAGCCCCCATCTCAAAAATCTCAATTTACTGAGCGAGTCAAGTGGCACCTTATATGATATGTATTGTAATTCTCTATTCCACCAAATACATTTTATTCCGAGAAGAGATCCTAAGGGGGCCTAAGTCCAGCTTTTCTTAAAAAACAATAGAAAATGCAAAAAAAATGCATCTTCTTGACCGTGATCTCCTAAATCAATAAGAAATTATTATTTTTAACAAATAAATTACTTCTTAAGGATTATCAGTTCGTTTACATGGAAAATTTTTAATTTTTTGTTTGAGTTTTCTCTGGCACCTGTGAACCGATTTTGACCTGTCATGTGTCAAAATGTAGCACGGATTGCCCTTTTCCTTTTTTGACATAAATTTTACTAAATATTCTATAAGTCAAAATTACTAACTAAAAATGCTTCTTACCTTCAAGAGTTTAGCTTCCGCGGCCAATACAAAACACTTTAATTGTTAATTAATTTGAATTGATTACAATTAACGTGTGTACACATGATATCTCGAATGTTTCAGTATTTTTGTTTACTTGTTTAAATTTGTTGATTTAATAAATTTGTTTGGTTACCAAGCAACATCTGGTCATTTTTGAAAACCATTGTTTGAGTTGACCTGTAGGTTATTTAGGTCAAAAAAGGAAGGTCGTTAGCGGATAGAGAATATTCCTTCCTACATTTTGACACATGACACGTCAAAATCGGTACATGGGTGACAGAGAAAACTTAAACAAAAAATTGGAAATTTTACATGTGAAATCCCGATATAAAGGTACTGACGATCCTTAAATTACTTACACTACCAAAGTAAAACAAATCCTCCTTTCTTTGAACAGAGCATTAAGTTTGATTTGCACAAAATGTCTTACGTATGACGTGTCACTCCACTCCCAACCTAATTACCCTTTTTGAGAAGAGGGCTTACTTTGTTAGCATCTACAGATAAATTTAAATCAATTGTTAGGGCAAATTTTATCGTTAATGAATGTTACTTGTAAACATGAATTGGCATTCTCGACCATATTGCAGTATTTTCTAATTTTTTTTTAATTTCGAAAATAGGACTGTCGGGGGTCCTTGAGGCTCCCTGACCGAAATAAGATGCATATAGTTGTATAGAGAATTAAAAGCGCTTTCATATGAGGTACCTGTCGACCCATCATGCTATTTAAAATTTTTGACATTGGGGCTGCCGGGACAACCCTGTTGATATTTTGGAGTCAACTTTGTTTTCGGAGGATGTCCCCCTCTCAACAAAAATTGACCTGTTCCGGCGTTTTTTTTTAAACGATTTGTTTTGTTTTCGGTGGGCCACCCTGTATATTATCAATGATACATCTTATGAATTAGATGGGAAGTTATGCGACGGTTTTCAAACCAAAAATTTTAACACTTTTTTTTCACTTTTTCCGACTAATTAGAGTTAGTAAATTATACAGGGTTATTCACGGTATACGAACCGGACTATTCAATAAAATTGGATAAATATATTTGGGATGGATAGAGACCTATCGGAGGAATATTTTTAAATTATTTTTGAAATATACAGGTGTTCCAAAATACACAGAACGTATCAAAATTGTGTTTTTTCTTATGGAATGCCTTGTATATGAATACATTTTCAGTTTCTACGCTCAAAATAAGAAAGAATTTTATAGAGGTTTACCTTACTTAAACCTAAAGGTTTTTGAGATATTTTGTATTTTATGAAAATGTCGTTACAATTTTTGCCGATTCATATCTCAGCAACTATTCTCTTTCTCCAAACTAAATTCGCGCTGAAGTCTATCAATTGATCAGATTTTATGTAGAACTTGTGAAAAATCCATTATCATATACATGATGTGTACAAAATAAGATTAAATAATGACCGCAATAACTTGCTTAATTTAAATGGAACACCCTGTATTTTATATCAACAACAAATGTAAAATGTAATTACCTATCAAACAATACTATAGTGTCTTATAGCTAAATGTTCAGGTTATCATGAAAAATGCAAATTTTCATAATGAAGACTGATTTGTAACAATTTGAATATTTATTAAGTAAGCTATACAACTTTGACAAGCGAATATTATGTATTTGTAAGAAACCCTATGGCAGACGAAGACCCCTTGGCCCTGCCCTTGTATGAAAATTTTGTTTTTTGGATTTTTCCCGTTGGTTTGAAGGCAAGACCCATCGGCATGCCGAATTTCAAGTCTCTACGACGTCTGGAAGTACCTGTTTAATTTCGGAGACAGACATGAAAAAATAGGCTCTTTATTTTAAGTAAATGTTTTTGTATTTTACTAGTATGTTTTACAATATTGTAAACAGCTTAAGAATTGATCCGTGGAGCAGATAATTCATTAGAAGAGATATTATTGTGAAGTAAATTTGTACGTTTATTAAATTCTCGTAAACTCTATACATATTTATTTATCTCAAAATTTAATACAGTTGATGAAGTGTACACAATGCAAATATTTTCTTTCTTACAAATACATAATATTCACCTGTCAAAGTTGTATAGCTTACTTGATAAATATTAAAATTGTTACAAATTAGTCTTCATTATGCAAATTTGCATTTTT
The DNA here is from genome assembly GCA_030710515.1 of Abscondita cerata. NCBI lineage: Eukaryota > Metazoa > Arthropoda > Insecta > Coleoptera > Lampyridae > Abscondita > Abscondita cerata. The sequence goes on from JALBCR010000356.1 coordinate 157,180, forward strand.
CATGATAACCTGAACATTTAGCTATAGAACACTATAGTATTGTTTGATATGTAATTACATTTTACATTTGTTGTTGATATAAAATACAGGGTATTCCATTTAAATTAAGCAAGTTATTGCGGTTCAAAACATGTCATTAATTAATCTTACTTTGTACACATCCTATATATGATAGTGAATTTTTCACAAGTTTTACATAAAATCTGATCAATTCATAGACCCCAGTGCGAATTTAGTTTAGGAAAAGGTATTAGTTGCTGAGATATGAATCGGTAAAATCGTGACGACTTTTACATAAAATAGAAAAATATCTCACATACTTTTAGGTTTAAGTAAGGCAAACTTCTATAAAATCTATTCTTATTTTCAACGTAGAAACTGAAAATGTATTAATATACAAGGCATTCCATAAGAAAAACACAACTTTGATACGTTCTGTGTATTTTGGGACACCTGTATATTTTGAAAGTAATTTTAAAATATTCCTCCTATAGATCTCTATCAATCTCAAATATATTTTTCCAATTTTATTAAATAGTTTGGCTGTAATATTCCGTGTCGTATACAGTGAATAACCGTGTATATAAGAAAAAAAAATTCTGTTCGATGGCCGGCCGGCCGTCCTCCGTATGCAAACATAATATCGAGAAAACCACCTGTCCGATTTTTATGAAACTTTCCCATATGGGTCTTACGAAGGTTGCTATTTATGTATTGAGAATAGAAACAATAAACAAATGAGTTTTATCAAAACATTTTTATTACTTTTCGAAATAATCGCCTTTATACACTTTAGCATTTGATTGAACCACCCTTCAAAGCACTTTATCCAGTCAGTAGATGTTAGGTCAAAAACATGCATTTTGAAATTCCCTCTTCCATAACTTCTAATGAAAATTCTTCGTGTTACACCCTGTGTATGGTTCCATTTAAAATAATCAAAAACTACTTGCCGCTTACAGTTATTCTTGCATTTATATTATAAGTATTTCAACGTCAATTTAAAATATTTAAAAAGGAACAAAAATAGCGACATATAATTATTTTAAGGATCTAAGGGTCCATCTGCGAAATTACAAAAAAAATCGGACACATGGTATCGGTAAATTAGTTGGCTGTATTAATAAAGTGAAATTTTTGACGTTTGCGTGTCAAACTTAAATTTATGACAAAAATAAAAACATGTGATGTAATGTAATAAAATGTAATGTAACATTGTGGTACCGCATTAAGCGTTAAGTTTTGGGTGCCGCTGTACAAAAAGAAATCTGAGGAAACCGCGAACGTATGTTGTTATGTATAGTCATTGACTTTGTAAAAGTCAATGGCTCAACCGCACGGTGATAAGAAAACTACTTGCCTTAATTTAAGAAAATATTTCTTATCGTCAATAAATTGATAAATTCAGATAAAGAACGAGAATATGTTGTATAAGGTGTATGATGTATTTAAAATTATATTTCCTTGTGTTTCGTTTGTTTTGTGAAAGGCGGCAGCACGGTAACTGATATTGCGTTCTCTTTTTAACACCCTCAAACCCAGTTTACTGTGGCATGTGCACAGGACGGCCATTTTACAAGTTTTCATGAGCATTAGTTAGTAAATTGTGCCGAATAACGCGGTGAAAAATACATTTTAGTGCTTTGAGTTTGGAGTTTGTCGATTGCTGTAGCAAGTTGGATACAAATAGTGAGTAAAACTATGTTAGGGTGCATTAATTGCAACACATCTGCAAAGTAGGGAGTCATTTACATGTACCACCCGTTGAATAAATCGTTTTATCGAGTGATTCGCACATGGTTTCCCGGTAGATTTTTCGATTGCATTCGAATATGTTGCACTTTGTAAATGCTGGTGCTAGCAGCATCGTACATCAAAGTTATGTATGCCGAGCATATAATTATCTGTTTTCTATATTTAACGTTCTCAATTCCTTTTGCACGTACATACGTCCCTTGTTCAATCCTAATCGAACTCTCGTTTGTAAACTTAAATTTTGTAATCGCACCACACTAACTTCGGACAAAACTTATTGCCGCACTCGTTGCCGTTACTTGACAGATTTATATCGAGGGCGAAATATCGATAATAAACACCGTGCGAGACGTCGAATTACATTTCTTACCACCCAAAATCGAACTAAAAAACGGAGACAATTGTCTAAAACAAATCTAATCGCAATATGTTGGAGTAAACGGTACGATAACGACCTTGATTCAAAATTTACACCCATCACTATTTTAAAATAAGGTTAGAATTTCTAGTGTCTGAAAAGTCACCATATTTGATCATGTATGGTATGTACATGTAATTATAGTTAATAATAACCCAAAAAAATCACCGATACACCCAATTCTGTTCGCGTATTTCATTAATTGTCACCACCGACCACGCAATTACATATTTTTCCTCCCTTATTTTATAATTGGACATATGGTACATCTATTTTTAAATCAGTTATTAAATAAATGGGGATGTATTTTACATTAACCTACAACTAATTATTACTTTTGTTTTAGGATACGTGTACATGAATGGGGATGTCGGCAAACTGCCTTCAGGGGCGGTCTACACCACCACCCCTGATTGTACGACGGCACAAATCGGCTCGATGTCCGAGTTTGTTGCTGTTAATGGGGTGACAGAAGGAGCAGAGGCTTTAAGCCCTGTTCCTGTAACTGCACCCCAAGACAATTTATCTTCGCAAACTGCCTTAACTTTGCCACAATTAAAACAAATGCTTTCGCAGCAGTTGGAATATTATTTTTCGAGGTAAGTACCATACTTTTTTTTTTATTTCTAATTTCCTCGGCAAAAAATTTCAATGCTATATTATAATTAAATTTAAACCTATTTTATTAGGTAAAATGTCAATTACGTTTATTATTTTGTATTGTAGACGATGCCGTTTCCAAAACTAGTTCCAATGTAGATGTCCATGAATATTCAAATTTAACCAGGAAACCAAATCTATAATACAAACTTGGTTATGCAATGTTACATAATCATTTGAATAATGTAGTAGAATTCTTACTGTTCTGTAGAAAACATTCCTTTAATGCTATACTTATGGTAGTAAAGGGGCACTTTCATATTGTTGGTAGTTATGGTTACCCCCGTTAATAGATGCTAAAATTTTTCAATAAAATTTCATCTCTGACACTACAATTTAAAATTATTTTAAAGCACACAGGTTGCTCCAAAGAACCAAACCAAAACTTTTTATCAGACGCAACATGATCAAATGCAGTGTTGTCAAATTGTTATTTTTCTGTATTATCCCAAATTTTGTTCTATTTTTGTTTGCTCTCTTAACAATTGTTACCTAGCGTAGATAACTCTACTCTGAAAATTGGAAAAATTGTAGGTTACGTTATTTAACCAATGGTTCTGTTGTTACTAATTGCCATCTCAGTGTTATTAATTATTTAAAATCTGATGACATTGTGTTTATATTCTTTGTCTTTAATAAGTTTTTTTGAAATCGTCACTAAAGTAGCAAAAAAAACGGCAGTAAAGTAAATAAAATCGACACTAAAGTAATTCATTATAGCAAGTTCATATTTTTGCCAGTAGAGATGTGTAAAATGTATCTAAATCGTGCATGCGCGTTGCAAACATTTGTTATAAAAAGGAAAACAGCTGATTACATGTACTTCTTAAAGAGCGTTAAAAGTTTGGAATTTCGGAAAAATATAATATGTACCTCTTTTCCAATGACAAATGTGTTTTAGTTGCCGAGGTGATAGCCTTGATAAATAACTATTTTCGTATTCAAAACGAAAGATTGATACGAATTATAAATCCTTGGAGAATCTGGATTAATTGTTTCCCGACGAGCAGTAATCAATTGATGGAGAATTTGATAGGATTGAGGCGGTTAATTACGAAAAGCAAAATCGAATAAGACCTGTGGTAAACCAACACATTGAAGTGCTGAAGATCCACGCAGAAATACTATACACACAAAGTAGTATGTGTTAAGAAAAATAAGTTTACAACTTGGTCATCATGCACTTAAAGAGCGAGATAACTTTCTGCAATTGGTGAAGATGTATTTTAATACTATTTTAATACTATATTGTTCACTGGCGTAGCCACATTTCACAATAATGAATACATCTTAATGTTGAGAAGAATCTAGTTCCAGCTAGATGAATCATTTGCCCATTTTAACATAGGAGTCTGAAATTCTGGATGGATATCTCCAGGTAGTTGGATTTAAAAGCGGGTGGTTGTTCCATAACTCCTAAAGTCACCAGATATAACAAAGCTGGATTGACGTTCTTCAGCAGAAAACATGCGAGATAGTAAATGAGGTTCAATTCAGCTTCCAATGTTGCACAATGTCTTTAACATTGAATACATTTTCATTTTTTTTAAATTTTGTAAATGAAGTTGTTATGTACCTACTTATGTGTCTTTTATCTAGTGACCTTGATTTACGAATAATAATAGCAAAGAAACAAATACATAACGATAGTTACTTATGATACAAGTCTGTGAAGTAAGGCTGTTATGCACGAGTTGCGCAGTTTAAAACACGAGTCGCAGGCAAAGAGTGTATAAAAGCTCTGCACACACGCGTCTTATACAATATTTTAACTACGTCAGAACTAATTGGTTTAACTTTTTTATATCGAATGTTGCATATTACTTGGTTGCCAGGCATTTATGTAAAAAAAACCGTTTAATAATAAAAGTCTCTTCTAAATTACATTCGGGATTTTGACAGATGGTATCGCCGCCTGGTGACGATATCTGTAACTGGTATATGTGAAGTTGTTTACATTTAGGTTTACGTGATTAACGTTGTAAAACATGTATATTTGTTGCAAATTTTTTGATAAATTTTATTTGTGTTTTGTTATATTACTCGTGTGCGTTATTATTGTAATGGCACCAAGGGAAACAAAAAGTAAAATATATTTTTGCATCCTGCGATACAAAGGTATTATGGAGATGTGCCTTTCTATAAACATTCTTCTCGCAAAATCCACACACTGTCGTTAATTGTTAATTTTGTACTATACTTTATCTACTATCATCACTGTCCACCCAATCCTTGTACCATCTTTTCCAATCGCCCATAAACGTTTCACACCTTTCCATTAGCATCTTCCATCTAAATTTTCTTCCCAAAAGTTTTTGCCGCACAAAAATTTCCGCCCATGATATTTAAACTCCCCAAACACCCCCAAAAGGTTTTATCTCTAAAGTCCCTCCAAAAAATTTTGTCTTCAAATTTTCAGTTCCCAAAATTATCACCCTTTTAACCCCATAATTTTATCTCCCCTTCCCCTTACCTTTAACTTTGCAAACCCTTCACTCCTTCGACTACACTCTCTCCTAGTTTTGTTGAGCCACTCTTTTCCCTCAGCCCCTATGCTTCCCATCTATGAACCCCTAGAATTTGTAATTTGTTTGTTTATTAAGGCATTCAAAGTATTTTCACATGTCTTATATTTTGTTGTCTGTAAATTGCAAGTAAAGGAAATGTAAAGTTAAAACGTCATATCATTGAAGAACTCACCATTCGAATTATGACTGTCACAAAGTTGTACAGCGTTGGTAAAGGAAAACCAAACGAATATTAAACGAAAAATATACAACACACAAATATCTTTATTAAACAAATTAAATGATACGTGGCTATATTACAAACAATCACAATCTACGTTAAAGTAGCAAGCACTTCGAACAAAATTACACTTGTATGTACTTACAGTTAACAAACAAATGATATTTAAAGTTATTTGACGTTGCTTCGACTAAGACAGACTTCTAGCGCCAAATGTTCCATGTGATATTGCATTGCACCCTCCTATAATTTTACATCCGTGATTTTTCAATTAGCTGATATTGATGAAATTTATGTTGCCATAAGTTCATCTTCACCATTTGCTTATTATTTGATCTACTAATACTAATCAGTTGAGTGACCATTACTTCACTGCAAAATGTTGTTAGACGGTAACATTCTCGATGCCCTTTTTTTTTTGGAAAATATATATAAAGAATGTTCGTAACCGACATTGCCCAATTTATGTTCCATACAAAAAATGAGGACAAAATAAAACAAGTTGTCCATTATGTTCCTTATTTATGTAGTCCCCTTCGACAAACTTCTTCCCGTTCCTTCTCACAAATACTTTCAAATTCTAACTAGTTCCGCAATATGAGTTCAAAATAGCATCTCTCATTGCCACCTTCTTTACGAATATAGGGTGAAGCATGTATGTAGGTACATAAGTTTCATCTAGATACATAAGTATAATCTTGAGAATCAACCAGTATTATACTATCAGTCGTCCTGATTTTTAATAATTATTGACCGAACAAAGTAAATACAGATTTCATGTTGTTCCATTGTTATATTAAGTAAGATGTTTTCTTTCCCGAAGTATCCAATGATTTTCTCGCCCTTAATGACCTCAGAGATTGAGAATAAAGTTTAGGTTTTGAGGGTTGCATTTGTACAATGCCTATAAGAATGCAATTAAATATAACCAAATAAAATGTTATCTAATAACTGTATTACCTGAAATCGTACTTTTAAAGAAGTTGTAATTGTTTTACACAATCTCGGTACTTCCAAATAACACATGGCGTTTGCTTGCTTGAGGGTTACTATATGTACTTGCGTACATAATAATTTATGTAACGTTCTTATAAGTTCAATACAGGCAATGAATACTTTAAAAACTGTATTCTAGAATAACTAATAGTAGTTATATCGCCCATATTAACAAAACGCGCGTGGAGGGATGCGCGAGTTTGATAAAATGACAAAAAAATCTGTGAGTGGAGTTTCGGTATAGTTTATTTTTCTGTGGTTAAATTCCTTAACAAACATAATCCCGAATTTTTTTAATTTCGTAGTTGTGTTGAGATTCAACAGAATTCTATTTATTCAAAATACTATATTAAATCGATTTAAGTTGAATGTGCCGAAGCTCTAGAGAGTTTTGTTTACACATTACACAACGGGTACGTGTAAAATGCGCCATACAAAGATAGCAAGCCGTGAGTTAATTGTCATTTACAGTAGTGGTCGTAGATAAAAAATTTTAACGTTCATTTTCTCAAAATTTTAAAATTTTTAACATCACATCTTCATCATTTAATGATTTAGCGTCAGTTATGGTGGGGCGATTGTGACAAAATGCAGTTTAAAATGTTACAAACGTATTTTTTCTACACATTTCCAATTTTATTGCTACACAACTTTTGTTTAATCAATTTGTTGTTACGTTAAGTAGATAAATAAATGTTCGGTCAAGTACCCCCAAAATTTTGCCTATTGCTTCTTTCAATAGTCCGCAATATTTACATAGAAAAATGATGATTAATGTATAATTAATAAGATGTAATATTTTATGTATAATATTTATAAATAATCTATTTTTAAAAAAATATTAGGGAGTTTTTGGGTATCGTAAAGATACGCTAAAATCACGTGTGCGCATGCGCAGAATTGAGTCACGTAATTTTAGCGTTTACCGCATTTGTTTTTACTATATCTAATAACACTGACAAGATAATAATTAGTAGCCGTGGTTTCCTTTCTTAAACCACGCCAGCAATAATTTTTCCCTTCGCAGGGCAAAGAAAAAACATTAGTATCCCAAAATATGTGTGAGGTAGATATAACAAACGTAAGATTATTTGAAAAACTTTTGTTTAAATTGTTACCTAAATAACTTATTGTTTCAAAAATATTAATTAAGGTCGACTTCTAAAACATTTTTTAACGGTTTATGTTCTGGAAGTCTGGTTAGGTTATCCGAACAACTAAAGTAAGGATTTCTTTGACAGTAAATAGGTTAAGTTAGGTTATCCGAACAGCGAAAGTATTGATTTTTGAGGATTCCGTTGACAATAAATAGGTTAGTCGAAAAGCCAAAAGATGGATTTTGAGGATTTCTTTGAAAATAAATTGGTTTAGTTATGTCATGTTAGGTTATCCCAAAAACAAAATATGGGATTTTAGGATTGCGTAGTGTCAAATCTGTCAGTCCTTTTCCTTGCTTTGTCACGCAATTACTCGTTAACAGTTTACAGAAAAACATCTTCTACGAACTTTTATGAAATCGTCATACATAAATGCCACGTCGCTTGTTATTTTAAATGGGACACACTGTATACGTTTAATTTTTGATTTCATAAGGAATTTTAAGATTTTAAAGTGCTCACGTCTAATCCGGATCGATATTGAGATATTTTCTGATTTTTTGAAGTTTAACGACACTTCATTTTAACGTGAGGTTGTTATCAAAAAAATTTTGTGAAATTACGCAACTTCGAATGACTAAAAAAAACTTGATTTAAATTGCTTCTCATAATTAAATAAATATCTTATCCAATAAGACAGACGTCTTTTGTTTCGATGGATATCATTTCCAAGACTCAAGTAAAAATTATTTTAAAAAACTGTTCCTATTAAATTGTAAATATCTTTTAAAAATATGAATGTAATATTTATCAGATTTCTAGATTTTGTTGAATAGTTTACGCCTTCTCCCATAAGTTCACTCAATTTTATTGCTAAAAGCCGATCCCCGTCAAAATGAAATAATATGTTAAGTGATTTCTCCAGTACCTGATCCAACAATCATTTCCCGATGTCATTTGTTCCTAAAATATGTAGTCTTGACAAAAAATAAATAAAAAATTACTTATTAAATTATTGAACTTTGAATTTTTGGCATTTTTAGCGTCTCGCTCAATTTATCGCTTAATTCGTCTGTGATTGAATACTATTCAAAAAATAGAAATTTGTCATTGGCTAAAATTTTATGAGGAAAAGTCTCAGTATTAAGTGCATAGTGACTTATCAACAGTAATGCATAGTATGCACTTACCTATATAAGTCTTGGTGATTGGTTTAAAGATACAAAATAAAATACAGTCATTGGCTGTTGCAAGTGATTTGACATACGTATGCAATAGTCAAAAAAGTAACACTACGATTGAAAATTTAATATGTCTATATCAGATTAGCTTACATACAGAATCTTTTATGCACAGGGTGTTCTCTTTATAATAATAACTGACATAGCGTTTATGTATGAAGGGGCACTATAATAAATTTTAAGAAACATCGTTATTTCTTCCAAAATAGTAAACAATGCTCGTTCGTTTTAAATTTGACTTAAAGTTTGGGATGCCTTTATCCGGACAGGGCTGTTCTTTTAAGTCTAATCAGAAATATTTCAATGTCACGTAATTCCCGATAGTGAAGTTCAAGAGGCAGCAATCATGTTTTGTACCTAACACCGTTTATTTTACTTATCTGCTTACTCATACTTGCCTTTAAGATACAGTTGATAGATATCGGTTAAGGAAAAATGCTCCTTTTTTTCGTTCGAATCGGAAGCACAATTGCGGTCTACAAATTCTTCACATTACGTTAAATATGCATAAACGTAACTAATTGTGATGACACTGAAAACGACAGTACTAACGTTTTAATTCCTTGTGGGAAATATATCAGGGAACTGAAGGTGGCTAGGCTGTTTACATCTGAAACAAAAGTCAGAACAGAAAAAGATTCTGGTCCTTTATCAAGTTATTGAATAATTTTGTTTCAGAATTTAATGATGTGATAACTAGAACTGTTATATTTAAATTAATGTGTTATTTTCAACCACATCAACGATGTAGTCGGAGATGCAAATTCCATTGTCATAACGAATTCCGCTTTTTAATTGCAGGTTAAGAAACCTGTTCTAGTTTTTAAGGTCCTAAAAACGGATATGATGTTAGTGATCATTGATTATTTTATGTGGAAACATGGAATGATGGAACCTATTTTTCACAAAAAGTGTTGTTTTAACTTTAAAAATGTTTTTGTTTTAAATCAACTTTTGAATTCAAAATCAAGGAGAGATATAAATAGTGGAAGAATAATTTTTCGTGAACTTAAAAAAATTAATTTGATTGTGGCTGCTAAAAAACGGAACGTTGTATAAAAATTGAATGACGCCATTAAGTAGAGCTAAAAAAGTGGCACAGTACAGGGTGGGCAAATTTTGAAGTTTGTATAGAGTATCTCGGTAACCATAAGAGATAGAGAAAAATGGATGTCGGTGTCTCGATCTGTTTTTTTCGAGAGAAACTCATTGGTAAAAACTAGAATCGCATATCGTCTTTTGTTTTCGAGTTACAGCGAAAAGATCGATTTTTCTATATTTTGAAAAGTGTCTATATCCTAGTTGTTTATTCATTTAGAAAAAAACTAGTAATACCTTCTTTAGACACTTTATAAGTTCAATCATAGTTAAATTTAGTCAAAACTCATATTTTCCAATATCAAATAAAATATCGTAGTTACCAAAAACATTTTGTTTTAATTTTATGACAGATGTCATGTATGTATGCTGCCTCAAATTATGTTACCACATTTTCATTCTTCAATCGGCTGAAAAGTACGAAATGGCTTACGTAAACTATGAAAAGTATGATATGTTAGAATGCTTTATTCAAAATAATAACAATTCCGACATTGCATCGAAAATATACTTCAATTGTTATTCAGAAAGAACAAATATATACCGACATACACTATACAAACGTCGAAATTTGCCCGCACTGTACTCTTCAAATAAAGTCAGAAAAAGTAAAACGAAAATCATAAATTTCAATCATTTTAAAAACTATATTCGAGTTTTAAAAAAACATGGCCTCAAATCCGCAACTTTTGTTACATTTAACCGATCTTCAATATCCTACCGTTTCCGAGATCTTCACACTGGTGATCGTTGTATAAACAAAATTTAAACTTTTTAAATGGAACATCCTGTATTTTTATCCTATCAAACTGCTATCTCACTCAATCTGATTTAATTTGTAAGACATCGTAATCTTTAATTTTCTAGTAAAGCTAGGATAATTCAAAAATGTAAGAGAAACTTACCTTAAAATTAAACGATGAATCCAAAAATTTAATAATATATAGGGTGTTTTATTTAAAATAATCATGTCTGATTTGGAAACACCCTGTATTTTTCAAAATAAGTTTATTTTATGTAAAACTCATTATAAAAAACTTTCTTATTTACTACTTTTTTCTATCTTAAGTTACAATGGCTCTATTAAATAATCTCGGGGCGGTGAACCACCCTGTATTTGTGATTGACAGTGTAGATGCCGTTATGATCACGATGGCCGTTGCTAACATTCGGAAAGTGGCCGTTATGATTAGATCCCCTTAAAAACTGATAAAGATATTGTCCAAAAAAATAGTTTTGATTTTCCAAACTACTTGTATCTTTTCGGTATATTTCGCAGAGAATGATGTGAGAAACTTTTGAAACTAGAAAAATTCACCATAGCACCATCAAATTTATTTTATTCACATCGAATTTGTCTTGGTTTTAGTACTTTGTGCATTTTCGGCGTGAAGGTATTTAATTCCAAATTATTACTTCTGTTTCGGTCGTTATCTATATTATCTCTCCACTGAATGGAAAGAGAATAGTATACACAGTGTCCCACGTAAGGCGGCCATTAGACGTTTATGGAGATTAAATCAATTTGATTTTTTGCAAATTTATAGATTTACATAAAAACTTTTCTTTCTTTCAAATAAAATATAATGGTCATTGTACAACTTCCGGTTATACAGGAAGTGGACATTAACTTCGTTATTTTAAATGTAACACCTATCTATATATTATTTAATTTTTATATTCAGTGTAAAATTTTGTAAACGGTGATACGATATTTGCCTATTCCAAGTCTAACCGTTTTGCGTTATTCAATTTTTTCAGAATTTTTGTCGCCTGTAGATAAGTAGCATATCTCAGCTACTACTACTTGAAAATTTAGGATGAGGTACTAAAATAGTTGTACTTTTAATAAACATGGAATAGGCAAATACGGTATCATCGTTTACTGAATTTTATGCTAAATATAAAATATAAATAATATATAGAGTGCATTTAAAATAACAAAGTTAATGTTCACTTCCGCTATAGCCGGAGGTTGTACAATGACCATTATATTTTTATTTGAAAGAGCATAGTTTTTAATGTACATCTACAAATTTGCAAAAAAATCAAATTGATTTAATCTTCATAAACGATGTATAATTGCACGCTTAATTTGATTAAAATTATTTTATTGACTCAATTTTTGAAGCTAATACAATCGAATTTGACATTTCGGTTTTAACCACATTTAAAAAATGCTTTAAAATGAACTTGTTGATCAGGGAAGTTTGGTTTGGTAGAAGTTTGGTTAGAAGTCGGCGGAAAGGTCAGTAGTATTTGAATTATAACAGTTTCGTCGATAACTTGAATACTATTCTTTTTCTTAAATCAAATTTATTTATATTCTTATTCACAATGTTTTCTAACAGTATAACTGAAAAGTAAAGATCAGTTTTTAACTGTTTATCGAAAGGCATTGAAATTCGACATACCGTTTTATCGCTAATGAATAGGTTATTACTTATTGAATTCTTCGTTGTTAAATATTTATATGCTCATCTAACGTTTTTTTTTTAATTTCTGCAGAGAAAATTTGGCAAATGACGCGTACTTATTGTCTCAAATGGACAATGACCAATATGTTCCAATATGGACAGTTGCAAATTTTAACCAGGTTAAGAAGCTCACCAAAGACATCAAGTTAATTACCGAAGTATTAAGAGAATCACCTAACGTTCAGGTTGACGAAGACGGAATTAAAGTGCGGCCCAATCATAAAAGATGTATCGTAATTTTAAGAGAAATTCCTGATCACACGCCGATTGAAGATGTTAAAGTAAGGAAAGGCAGTTAATTGTTTGGTTGTTGGCTAATTTATATTTTTCAGAATCTATTTTCTGGAGAAAATTGTCCAAGATTTATATCATGCGAATTTGCGCACAATAATTCCTGGTATGTTACGTTTGAATCGGACGAAGATGCCCAACGTGCCTATAGATATTTACGAGAAGAAATTAAGGAATTTCAAGGTAAACCAATTATGGCACGTATTAAAGCGAAACCGATGCATCGTATGCCCATTCCGACTACACTTCCGGCATTCAACAAAAATGGTTTTCGAGTAACACCTCCACCAACAGCTGTCTACGATCCGAGTACATTTCCTCCTGGTCAGCAACGATTCGTATTTGCAAACGGGACACCGGGACAGTCCGTCACTTATGCCAATCAGGTGCATGTATATGTAAGTATTTTTTTATTTCTGAAAAACTAAACGTAAATTTTTGTTTTTATAGCCTTCTTATCAGCAGCAACCGTTCTACACCTCAGTACTTCAAGCGTGGCCCGCAGGAGGTCATTACTACGACATCAGTAGCGTGTTTCAAGTAAACGGATTGGCACCGCAAACGTTTAAAGCGGCACCATACCGTTCTAACAATAGAATACGCAAACAAAATCGGACAACTTCAACCTCGCAACCGGAAAGTAATGCCCAAGGAACGTCCCAAGCTTCTAATCAGAACAATAAACAAAATACCCAGGTGCCTCCCTCCGTTTCTCCTCACGGACTCGCAAAAACCACTAATGCCACAGTAAATCCAAAACCACCAGCGTTACCAGATTCTCCACGAGGTAGTCATACCCAACATATTACTAACGAATTACAGGACGCTCATCACTCGAGTAATATTACGTTAGGTAATTATCGTCACTTTAATTTTACGTCCTTTAATGATGAAATAGTTTATCGTTGACGCACGATCCTTAAAATAGTTATTTTTTACTTATCAAAAAGAAATAAGATTTACGTCTTCTTTGATATCTTTACCTGTTGCTGCTAATCGGAAAATTGTGAAACTTTTTTTTGTAAGGAAATTAAAGTTTATTACAAATTTAGATGCCATTGATAGTAATTATTCCGGAATAATGCCCCTTATATCGGCTATTTATTTTTTATTAGATTTACCTTTGAACTGTACAAACGTCATCTTCTTGTATTTCATAATTTTAAACTGAAATAATAATAATAATTTTAAACTGTTGATTTCCTTCCTTCATCAAAATTTATCTGAATGATCATCTATGTGATAACAACATTTTCTAAATTGGTTAGGTATGCAACCAATTGGACGTCCAGATTTGGTCGAGGAGGCCACGATTTTATACAGGCCCGTTATTCTTCCCGTGCATGTCAGCAAAAGAGCCCGTACCTCCGCGTCATCGTCGTAAACGCAAAGACGAAGAACCTGGAGTAAGCGGTCAAGTGACGACCACTACTCGTACGCGCGACGGCGTTAACAGAGGAGCACAATTTGATTTGGAAGATGCCGCATTTCCACCATTACCAGGTAACATTGCTTATCGCGAACTAGATGACGAAACTTAATCAAATAATCCACGAAACGATTATACCCACAATTAAAAATTAATCGTTAATGTGGATCATTATTTTTTATATATAAAGTGAATTCTAAAAAACGAGGTTCCGTAAAGTGTCGGTTAAAATCCAACCAAATTTGGCTTTAGGAGAACTTTTTGAAATTAGCGGTCCTTTATAGACAATAGAAATGTTTACAAAAAAATAAAACCGTTGAAATATTGGGATAAAGTATCAACATTTATTCAAATATCAAGAAATTCTTTCATTCATTGGTTTACTTTATCGTGAAAATAGCGTTGGGTACTGTATTGCGATTTTCACTTATAACGGGTGTTCAAATAAAGATCTGGGCTGGGTAGGGCTTGGACTTTTTCTAATATTTTAACAAAGTAGTCGGCTGTTACAAAGTTTAGGTTAGAATTAAATCTATCAGAAAGTATTCTCCATTCCAAATAAAAAGGTAGTGGTGGCGCTACATGCGAAGGAAAGTTTATTCCAATGAAAAATTACTACCCGTGTAATAGCGGCTTCAATTTTGATCAATCAGAATTAATTTCGTGTATATAGATATACCTTTCTTCATTGCCTGTGTTTTCGTTATAGTTGGAAAATAGTGAACATAGGGATTTATCAGATTTGTCTCAACCTGGTTACGTTTTTGTTAAAATCTATACTTTGAGATTAAAAATTGTTTCTATAACAATTTAATAATAATTTTCAATTCTTAAATTAACTCGTGGAATTGTAATGGAGATTTTAAATTCAGTTTTTTTTTTCACAGAACACTCGGGTAATACGGCACCTTTGAAGCAAGGGCAAGTTGCGACCCTCAACGCTGAAATTGTGCCACCCGCTAACTGTTCCGAACCTCAAAACGCTAATTGGGGAGAAAATCGGTTAGCTGACATCGTTAAGGGATCGGTCAAATCGAAGACGTCGAGTAAAGAAGCGAGTAGCGGTCCCGAAAGTGATTCGCCTAGAACGCTATCGCCGACCAACGTGGTGCACACGCTTCAAAACGGACCGACCAGACAAAGCGGTGTCTATGTATGTCCGGAAACAAAAGAATCTGTTACTAGTACTACTACTGCTGCTGATGTACAAAATAACACCGCAATTTTGACGCTTACTCCGCCTAACTCGCCTGAAAAGTAACAATTATAACAAGTTTGACGAAATCGTTATTACATTTTTACTATTCCAGATTAGTTCCTGTAATGACAGCTATGTACCATGGCAGATAAATCGACAAAAACCGATGACGTTCTGTTGAATGGTGAATTAGATACCGCTTGTCCCACTACAACGAATGCTGCCACGATGACTGTTGCCGTTGCATGTGAAGCACCACCTCGACTTAGTCACGTAAATGTTAGTATAAACAGTCGTGCACATCCACCATCGAATAGGCAAGAGTCTCGATCCGACGTATCAAAACAATCTGGTTCACCACCGCCACCACCTACAGTAAGTTTTTCAAATTTTTACTCGTTTAATTGAACTTATCTGTTTATAGGAAAACTGTAATAATCCACCTCGTATGAGTTATGCACAAGTTGCACAGCATCATAAAGAGTTAAGAGCACAAAAGGAAAAGCACGGCAAGGAAAAACAAGCTGTAGTCGAACAACAAACAACTCCACAAAACAAACAAATTGCACCTTTGAATAGTAATCCGAGCTCGACAAGCGGACGCGTACAAAATGAACAAAGGGACTACAGAGATTCTCGAGGTAAATAGTTGTTTTGATTGTAAATTTATTTTTCATGTTAAACTAATACTCGCTGTAGGTAGATTCATTGGCATCGAAAACCGTATTCGGCAAATAACTGAAATTCTCAGTTATTCTTAATTTAAAATGGACGAGGAGGGAAACTCGTTAGCTTGACATAATAATATTCATTCATGCAAGACTGCCTTATTTTGACCTTCATTTCCTTGACTCCTATTTTTTAATTTTCGGGTCTTCAATTTATAATTAAACTTTCTGTAAGAGTGGGTGTGGAGTTCGACTTAATAAAGAATACAACTTTCCACGCCCAATCCTACAGAAGACTCAATTAAATTGTGGACTCCTAAAAACGACTATTTGGTTTGTTGATACCCATCCTCAATGTTCACCAATGGACTATCTCGATTGTTTTTTATGTCCTCGGGATATTGATAATACTTAACATCCATAGGAATTTGTTTCATACAAACTAAACGCGACCTCACATTTCTTCATTTAAATCAACTCGGAATTTACTCAAAATGTAATTGTATCAAATATTATAGTAACGTACAATTGAAGTTAAATTATTGATCGCCTCAGTTGAATAATATCATACTCAAAGAGATGTGACTTTGAAGTAATATTTACAACCTGAGCGTTTTCGAATCCGTAGTGGAAGTTGGCGTTGGCATTTTTATGGAGCTGCCAATTGATCTGTTTGACTCTCGAAACAAATCGTAGTGCAGTAGAAATCACAAAATGTCAACGCCAACTTCAACCCCATATTTTAAATATTAAAATGCCGCAGTACAATTTTTTTATGTAAAATAAACGGAAACTAACTTAAATTGAGATTAAATTATATTAGTTGCACGCTAACACGAACCTTGGTCTTCCCAATTTTTTTGCGTTACAATCATATTCTTGCAATGCAATTTCTCTACGTACTTCTTTTCCACTATCAGATTAAGGCTTAATAGTTGTAGAAACGAATGTTGTTTTTCGTAAATCTGATCTTTTTATATTTGGTTTCGCGTAACCATGTCATGTATGTGTACAGGGTGTTCCATTTCATGTGTTTTATGAGGTTTCTCGCTTTAAATATGATATCAAATCAAACTTTATTTGTCTTTTTTTTATAATAAGAAATAATTCGGTTTACATCAAACTAAACAAATATACACGCAAACTATTAATCGATTCTTATTATTTTTCTTCTTTCCTCTAAACATCTTCTTTCTACCACCTCCTTCATCCATTCTGCCCCTTCCCCGCACATTCTGCACCATTTTTCTTCCTCTCTTCTCCAATATTTGATCTCCGTTAGGTTGTTGTTATATTTTCTTTTCTTTATTCTTGCCTGTCTTCTCCTTCTGGCTATCCTTATTTCTTAATACTACATCTTCTTTCATATTTCTTCCTTTCGTCTCTTATTTCCTCCCTTTCACACCTTCCCCTTTCATAATATGCATTTTTGTCCTCTTCGCCGTGTTTTACTATTTGCTCCTCTACCCCTTTTTAATATTTGTACACCAATTCAAATTCAAAATAGTTTATTGGTTGTAAAATACAAAATTGT
This sequence comes from Abscondita cerata, assembly GCA_030710515.1. Taxonomy (NCBI): domain Eukaryota; kingdom Metazoa; phylum Arthropoda; class Insecta; order Coleoptera; family Lampyridae; genus Abscondita; species Abscondita cerata. The sequence continues at coordinate 174,790 of JALBCR010000356.1, forward strand.
ACCGGGTGTCCCGATAAGAATACGGAGCGGTCGTATCTCGACAATGGTAAGGCCTAGAAGTTTGGAAAAAAATCCTTATATATAAAGTGGCCAAGAGAAAAAGCTGGAAATTATTTTGAAGTTCGTCAATTGACCGCAAGGAGGCGCAAATGCTATGAAGGAACATAAACTTGATGCTATCTCGGAAAGTTGGACGATAAACCCCAACTTTGAAGGTATAGTTTTATTGTTTGTGTTATACGGCATCATTTTTGCTCATGACATTTTTCCGTATCTGTCATAATAAGGGAGGGGGAGGTCTCGCTAAGGTAACTTTTCCGATTGAGGTAGTTCAATTTCCTAGATTTTCCTCTATAAATCGAGAACGGATGGAGTAATCGCCATGCGGTTTTACTAAAATATAGCTGACTACATAACGGCTAAGAATCTGTAAATAAAACACTACCGTTCTATTTAACTTTTTTCCAAAAATTACAAAAATATGTAATTGTTGTTGATAACGCCCTATAGTTTGTATGTTTCAAACTAGATGATTCAACAAAAATATTTTCTTAAAAGACCATAAAATTCTCTTTCAAACGATATTAAAAATATTTCAATAGCTTCAATGGTTCAGAAGATATTGCAATTCAAACACTGAAAAATGATTTGACCCCCCCTCCCTTATTATGACAGATACGGAAAAATGTCATGAGACAATGCGATGCCATATAACACAAGCAATAAAACTATACCTTCAAAGTTGGGGCTTATCGTCTAACTTTCTGAGATAGCATCAAGTTTATGTTCCTTCATAGCATTTGCGCTTCCTTGCGGTCGATTGACGAACTTCAAAATAATTTCCAGCCTTTTCTCTTGGCCACTTTATATATAAGGAATTTTTTTTCAAGCTTCTAGGCCTTACCATTGTCGAGATACGGCCGTTCCGTATCCTTATCCGGACACCCTGTACAAACTACATTAAAACTATGTTAACAAGTACAAAAACAGTTAATACAAAAAGAAAACATAGAATAAAATAATTTTTTCATCAAGCGACAATAAAGCGGCATATTATTAAATTACGGACAGTCGCTAAAAACGCTTTTTACTGTCTAAACAATAAAAGCAATAGTTCTTTTGTTTTCATAACTATTTAGAGGTTGGTACCTCGGTTATGTCATATTATGAATGTAGCAGTCAACTACGTCGAGAATAAAACGTCACTATAACACTCGAGAATCTCGAAAATTTGAAAATAACACATGAAAACTAGCAATAAACGATTGAAGAAAATATTAGATTATTTTACTAGGAGTTAAACAATTATATTTTTTAACTCCAAGTGAAATATATTATTTTCTCTCAAACGTTTATTGCTAGTTTTCATGTGTTTTCGAGATTCTCGAGTGTTATAGTAACATTTTATTCTCGACGAATCAAGTTTGTACTTTACTGTTATATTCATAATATGACATAAACGAAGTACCAACCTCTAAATAATTGTGAAAACAAAAGAACTGTTGCTTTAATGTTTAATTTAGACAGTAAAAAAGTCTTTTAGCGTCTGTCAGTAGTTCAATAATATGCCGTTTTAATGTCGCTTGAAGAAAAAATAATATATTTCACTTGGAGTTAAAAAATATAATTGTTTCGCTTAACTTTTAAGCTCAACAATTATGTTGTTTAACTCCTAGTAAAATAATCTACTATTATGCGCTTAGATACAAAATACTATGATTCTAGAAATTCGGGAAAGTTATAAAAATACACGAGTTTTATTTTTGAATCCTACTGCATCCCTCTTAATTTCATAAGGTGGTTTATTGTATATTTTGGAGCACATATAGATAGAATTTTTTCGTTACCCTTTCTGTCCTCTATCCTTTCCTCAAATCTCAACACTCTTCCTAGTGCCCAACTCTAATATTTATCTTGAATTTTCTCCTATTCCTCCTGTTGCTTTAATCCTCAGATTTCCGCTTTTTACCAATTTCAAACAGCCAACTTCTCTTCTCGTGTCCTTTCCAAATAAACTTTCTCCAAAATATGATATAAATACTTGCTTCATTTTGAGTAACGTGAAAAAAGCCGCACATCTCTACTTTAATAGGTAAGTTTTTATTTCTTTGAATTTGTATATTATGTGCAAGTATAGTTTAACTCAAATTATATAGATATCCAGAGAACCTTAGCCAGATAAAAGAATTTTCTCAAACTAAAAAATAACCTAAATCAGTATGGTTCTTTATGTTATCTACTATTTATAAACAATCCATCACATCCTACTACTATAAGAAGTATAATATAGTAGGAAAACTTATGAAGAAACTGATTCGATTTTAGAACAAGATACAATACTGGTCAATAACTAACCGTTTTTTCTTTTCATTTGCATATGCGAGATCAAGGGGTGCTCTCTGTAACTCAAAGACTAAGAGAGCTAGGAGAAATGTAATTATTGCATCTTTTGTTTCATGAAAAAGCATTCAACTATTGCGAGAACCGCAACTTTCTATCTCTACTCATAAAACACATGAAACTGGGACACCCTGTATAGGCTTGTAATCAACAAAGGCTGGTTTTAATCTTTCAATGGAAACTCTTTAATATTAATTATTCATATGTATGAGTAAAGTTTAGTACTTGGTTATCAAGAAGGGACCAGGTGACCGGGATGTGTGATGCTGGCTACATTCACTGTCGTTGTTGATTTTTTTTTTTTTGAGTTACTACATGAAAGGTTACACTTCCTTGCATCACCACCAAATCCACAATGATAAAAACACACCGCGTGAATTGCCTAATTACGTTGTTTGGGGTTTGCCGTTACTGGAAATTTTAGTATTGCATATGATGATTGGGTTAAGTTTTACAAGTGGTGGCGTAAAGTACCTAATCCAATAAGGTTTGACGATGGAAGTTCAATGTACCCTTCTTTTCATCTTAAATATGACCCCAGTAACCCCCCCAAGGGTCACAAAAGTTCAACCCGTGATAACATGATTTTTGAGTTTGACCAACTTTTTTTGTGGGAGGTAAATGACTTTCCATAGTAGTTTAAGGTCAACTTCTAAACATTTTTTTAACGGTTTATGATCTGGATGTCTGGTTAGGTTATCCGAACAATCAAAATATGGATTTTTTGAGTATTTCTTTGAAAATAAATAGGTTTGGTTGGGTTCTCCGAAAAACAAAATATTTTTTTACGATTTCTGTGAAAATAAATAGGTTAGGTTATATCATTTTTTCAAGGTGATCTTTCATAATCCTTGGTGGTCATGTTTAAGAAAAATGAAGAGTGGCATTGAAATCTCCTCGACGAATACCTTCAAATTCAATTATTGCATTTTAAAATTTTCATGCCACCAATTGTAAAACTTAATCGCTGATAACTTCGCCGAGTTTGTCGGCTATTGCTGTTGTTACATAGATTCAGATTTATTTACATTTTGTTTAGATTATGTTACAAATACAATTATAATTAAGCAATCACCTAATGCTTGTAAAGCTACGACTAGTCGACTGCATTTTAAGCCGAATAAAACGGCTACAAGTCATGTTTTTTGAAATAATAACTTCAAAGGTGCTGACAACTGACCGAAGCTTACTATCAATCCGCATGTTCACTATTTTTTAATTATAAAGAACACATGATCACGTAATAATAATCAAATCCATCAAAAATATTTTGCGCAAAAATATGTGCAATATAACAAAAAGGTTTTTCAAAAATTTTGATCGTTTCCTAGTAGTAAACTCCCAAACTAAACAAATTTAAATAAATTCGTTCGTATAGCAATAGGATGACGTCACGCAGCAGAAAGTATTCTGTGTATTTGAATAAATGCCGATACTTTTGCTAAGTTTCTATACATGTTAAGGAACACTATCTGGAGCTATTACAAGTTACAAAATACCTAAAGAAGAGATTATTTAATGTCACAAATTGTCGCTAAACGTATTCCACTTTTATCGAAAACCGTTTGAGATTGAAATTTGACAGACAATTCCACAAGACTGTCCAGCTATCCTAAAATGAAATTTCCCATCGACTGCCGCCAAAAAACGATAGATTCGAAGATATTGACATTTTCGGCATAAATCTTTTTTTTTTTTTTTTAAGAATTGTCACGTACTTAAAGAAGAAAATTTTTATTTCGAAAACTAGTAGAAATTAATATTTGACAACAATTCTAGTACCTCGCGCTGTATTCACGATAAAGGTTGTGACGTCAAGGAAATGAGAAAGTATTGTGTGTATTTGAATGAATGCCGATACTTTTGCTAAGTTTCTATACATGTTAATTGCATGTTCCTTAAAAAAAGATAAGGAAAAAAAAACAGTTACCATATTCTAAAATTTATTTTCTCTCGAATGTTGCTAAAAATCCAAAAATGTCATCAAAATATAAGGAATTTTGGTCCTAAATCATTTTAAAAAAGTATTTTAATGTTGTAGAATGTTATTTCAAAAACCAATTGAAATGGAAATTTGACAATTTTGATTCTTTTTTTCATCCCATAGCACACTAAGAAATTTTAAGGCAAGACTATAAAAAACTTCATGATATTCCAGAATATGTTTAAATAGTCCATCAAAAAAATTAATTTCCTGTCAATTGCTGCAAGAAACAATAGGTACAATTTCAAAATGTTGGGATTTTTACGTAAATTGTTTGGAAACTGTACTGTAGTAATTAAAATTACTTGAAAGGCCAGTCCAGTATAAATTTTTTTTTTTTTAATTTGTAGTAGGTACACTAAGGAAATTTTACAACAATACACGACCAGATTAAGTTTTCCAACATAAAATTTAATTCTGAGCAAAATGTTGCAAACAATTTTGTATTTGATTCCGTAGCATACCCACAACACTGTTGAATGCTGCCAAAAATAGATCAAATTAGTTGAAAATATTGGCATTTTGGCATAAATCATATTTAAAAATAGAATCCTTATAGGTATTATAGTGGTTAAAGAAAAAAATCAGACGAAACAATAACAATTTGTTTTTAATTTTATAATGTACGACAACTTTATGATATTTTAATAATAAGCTGATAGAGGATAATGTAAGGAAAGAAGTAGTGCATCTAAAAAATTTAGAAATTTGAAAATATTGTCTTTTTGGTTTAAATTGTTAAAAACAATTATCACTTGTAGTAGTTAAATTGTTTAAAAATTTAGTTGATATTTAAATTTGACAGACAATTCCGATCTTTTTTTGATTCTGCCGCATACCTAAAAATCTAATGATTCTCCAGCAAAAATTTGGTGACTTTTTTTTTTAAAACTCGATGGAGGATGTTGTACGAGAAAATTTTGACATTGTATTAGTTTAATAAGAAAATTTGTATTTCAAAAACTTTTTAATATTCAAATTTCACAAATAATTTCGATTCTGTATCATACATATCTGCAAAACTAAAGAATTTTACAGAAGACATTTTCCGATTTTTATTAAATAACTCGACAGGGGATGATGTAGGATGATAGAAACGCTAAAATAAATATTGGCATTTTTGGCATAAATCAATATCAAAAGAATATCGATATTGGGGTATGAAAAATTTTCAAAAACTAATCGGGAGACAAAACTATAGTTTTTGGTTTAAAACATGAAGGAACTTCACCTGTCAAAAAATTACTCTGTATATATGAGATGAAAAAGACCGATTTCTTACACGTAACGTAAATTATTGTACTAATAGTAATGCTAATAGTCAATAGAGGTGTAATTTACTTTTTTTTTAAGAATAGATACTACTGCTTACTGTGAAAAGCAATGGTTTTTTGATAGAGAAACGTCTAAAAAATTAAAATTTTAAGACTATTCAGGACGTTTTAACACTATATGTTACCGGTTTTTATTTTTTTTTTTTTGTAAACATTCTTAAATAGAGTTGCATGTAAATACTTCGGAAAGGTAACTAGAGTGAAAAACATTAATTAGCACTCACCTTCTTCTTGAACCCATTGTCGCCCATTGTCGAACATAGGTGTACCCTTTTTTCTTGCATTTGTCTCTTTCTTGAGCTTCGCGTTCGCTCCCTATTTGTGCTCACCACCATAAAATAATAAAAACAAAGTTTGTTGTCAGATTTAACGGTTAGGTTCGTGACCGAAGAATGGTCAATTTTCCAAAGTAAATGAAATTATATGATATATCGTAAAAAAAAAATACGGTAAACGCTGAAATTGCGTCTTCCTTCTGCGCATGTGCAATATCAATACGCGTGCGCAGAAGAGACTCGCGTGATTTTAACGTTTATCGTATTTCTTTTTACGATATCCAAAAACCCCCTAACGATGTAACTACAATACTCTCGTATTCGGAGAAATTGCAGTTGCGTCACTAGAGAGAAGTGTACCGAAAAGTATCCTTCATTAAACCGCTTTTCCTTACTCGCAGGGTTCCTATGGGCAGCTGGCACCGAAAAAGCTTGATTTCTAGACCGGAATTGAAATATAATATTGGTTATTACACGATACCATTAATTCATTACCCACTATTTGACAGTTTTATATGTGCGCTAAATCGAAACTGTTTTGTTTTGATTAGATGGAGGACAACAGCGTGAAGGATCTGGCCAATCTCGCCACGGTGGTTCGACCCGAAACGGTTCCAAATCAGGTTACGATAGATCTGGACCACAACGTAGACGACCCGAACAGCGAACCTCTCAATTACGTGATTTTGTACCGTCACGTTCACCTAAGTAGCACAGGCTACCAACCGGTGCAGTGACTGCGCTGCAAGAAATGTGGAGCAGTGCTGTATGAGGTTAATTTTTAGATATACAAACTTGACAATGCTGTCATTGGCCATAACATATAAGTGAAACGTGGGTGTGACATTGCCTGGACTACAAATACTATTGTCCGAATTTTTTGGCATTTATGTGTACATGTACTTTATGATTTCACTTAATTTCGTGCGAGTCATGTTCCTAGCTCGAAACTGTTGAATTTCATATGTTTAAAAAAAAAGGTAGTACTACTGTAAAATGAGATAGTTGATGGATGGTTCTACTTATGGTTAGCTCGCGCGTGCGTCTGTGATAGGCCCTTGACTGTACGACTCACTCCATTGCCTTCAGTTGACGCGTATTTTAACAGCAGTAAAATAATAGCAGTTTGCTTTTTAAAGCTTGTTGCTCACAGTTTTACCGCTGCTCGATGAAATTATATATTACCGCAAGTCTGTCAAATTTAATATTACGATTATCATCATTGGTGCTCGAAGAATTTTTTCACGCATTTGGTTAGCATCCGAGTTCGCGCCTGACCATTTTTACGAAGTTTTTCCGAACCGAGGGTAGCGTGTTTGATATTTCCGAGCAGCGCATCTAAGGGTGTTGTACAGACTAATGTTATAGCAAAGTTATTTTTGACAAATAATTACCGTAATGTATAAGCTGTATGAAGGAGTGTAGGTTAGTAAAACTGCTGTTGGTTTTAAATTGTAAGTTTCGAAATTTTCTAGTTGCTCAGGTGGATTTTCTAATTGGAAAACCGCGACCGTTTCAATTTTTTTTTTAGATTTCGTCGAAGTTCCTGTAGCGCCTACACTTACAGGTAACACGTTTATTTATTTACTTATACACATCTGATAAAACAGAATTGATCAAATTGAATACTTTAACAATATTTATTTTTTAAATGTGGGTAACTGATAGGCTGTGTATGTATATAAAAATTCTTACTTTTGCCTCCACTGCGAATGTAAATAATGTAAAAGACGTAACCTGGGCGACTAGTTAATCAATACACTTTTCAGTTATCAGTATGTATTTAAGTTATTTTAAGACTGTTAGCTGATTAAATTGTTACTTTGAATGAATTTTGAAATTTTTTGCGTTGTTCGACTTACATCTATCCATCGATTCATTTGATTGTCGAACGCGGGAGCAATTAATTTTATATCATCGGTAGCAACTTGCAAATTATACGTTTGCAAATGTTGGGTGTGTTTTATAGCACATATTATATATTAATCTTATAATTGCAGTTTATTTTGTGTGCAAGTTTTTGTAACTATTGTTATTATTATTATTATTATTGATGTATATGTTCTTATGCAGGGTTAGGGGTGTTACTATTTTTTTACGCAGCTGAAACATTTCCATCGCTTATCGTTTCCTTTATTAAAACGGCAGAGATGGCAAACATTTGTTTTAATTTAAATGTATATTTGTTACTATAGTCGATGCTTGCATTCCATATTTATTTTATTAGTGTATATTGCTATTAATTTTTATTCAATTAATGTGATATTGGGCGACTAACTGGTAGTAATTTCGGTGGCTCGAGAAATTTAATTGTGTAATTTATTTAATTCTAAAAAATATATATCGAGTGCGAGAAAATAACGCATTGATGTTAACGGCCTAAATTTATTTTCATCTTGGACGCGCAAACCCTTTGCTCCAGCCCAAAAAAAATGAACGGTGATATATTGAAATTACAAGATTATCATTTAATGTATATACAACAAAGAAGTTTTAAAGGAAAATAAATTCACCAAGGTTGTGATAGAACGTATTAAAAAGTGATCTAATAAAAAAATTACGAACAAATTTTGGCCATCTCTGTACGCATTGAGTTTTGTTAGCAATACGGACAATGTCTTCGTCTGCAACTTTTACTTTCATAAAAATTAAGTAAAATGTTTTAACACTCGTGTAATTTATAAGATCTCGGATGAAAGATGTTGTCATATTTTTTAAATAATAGACTTGTTTTAAGATTTTAAAAGAATATGTTTTGATTTTGTTTTAAGGAGTTATCCTAGTGTTTAGTTTTAAATTAATATTTTCTAAGTAGCATTCAAGATTAAATTATTTGTTTAATTTAATATTATATTCTAGTCCAGAAACAAGATGTATGTTATGTTTGCTTGATTTTACTGTACATTCTTACTCTATTGCATTAATTTTCTTAGACAATTGTTTGATTTATTCCAAGACGGCACGGCGTCTTTGTACCTAATACTTTAGGGGAACACGGTCACATATTATTAATTCGCTATAAAATTCACCCATTGTAATGTCACATCTAAGCAACAAACGCAGACAAGCAATAGTTGTACATCGACACGTAAACAGCTTACAAGCGATACTAAAGGCTGTCTTTGTGCATAAATGTGCTTTGGGCTTAAGATGTGTTGCCGACAACAATAAGACGTACTATGTTTATAATGACAGTGCTTCCAACAATAAAAGAAACTAATCAGAGGTGTTTTGTGGGAAATTTTAATCGTTTTACAGTCTTTAAAATAAAATAAGTTGCTTCAATTTATTTTCTAAGTAACACCAAATGATTGGTAGAATTATATTTCTTGTTGTACTCAGTGTCAAATTCTATATCGTTAAATGTGTACATCTTGAAGTGTAAAAACTTGTATATAAGGACAATGATTAATTAGGTAATAATAAAACGTGAGCTCAATTTTGGGCCGCGTGAAAACGTATTTAAAGAATAGCCTCATGTCAAACTTGAATTTTTAGAGTGTTTTGTCGAGTTGTAGCGCATTTTTGTATTGTTATTAAAAACCAATATTTTTATATTTATAAATATTAATATGGGGTGAGTCCGCAGTGATGTAAATACTGCGTAAAATGTTGACGAAACTGGTATCATATCGCATATCATTACATTCGGTAATTATTCAATTGTTTCGGTAGTAATGTTGTGTTGTTAACTAAAGCGATTGACCAGTGGTGACATTCGTCCTCATAGCGTATGTGTGCCAAAATACACACAGCATATACTCGCCAAAGATCCATTATCGCGCCAATTTTGAAAAATCTCGAATTTGACATTCTTTATTGGTTACTATTGTGATATACATATATATTATTGGAATTAATAATCAAATAACTCACATTGGTAACAAAATCCACTATAAATAACGTAGGGCTAGCTTTTCAAGGAGCATGGCTTTGTAACTACAAAAAAAAAACTTAAAACAAACGGCTGCACAAATGCACTTAACAATATCAAAATTTCAATTCAAAACATAAAAACGATATAATTAAGGAAGTACTACGAATAAATTTTAGAATTGTAGGACTTACACAATCCACTGTAGGCAAACCTTTTATATTTTTACATACAACGCATTACTGTATTCCAATAAAAGGCAATTCATGTTTGTCAATTGAATTGCACTATATTTTTAGTAACAAACGAAAGTTATATTTATAGTATTGAAAGTTGTTGTTTAAGATTTGTTTATTTTGGTAATAAATTTGTGTAAGCACATTGAGGGATACATGTTTAAAAAGAACAAAAATATGTGGTTGCACTTGTCCCCTATTATACATACTGTTTGCATGGGGCTATATTTAAATTTATATCTATCACATTGTAAAGACTGTTGTATAAAAAAGTTATCAGTATAACGAAGAATGCAAAGGGTTCAAGATTGTAGTAACACTGCTTTCATACATAAGAACATATTAAGGAAAACAAAAAAATATAAAATTAGTGCTGTATACTTTTTACTTATTTTTTAACGGTTATTCGGAAAGCGTTGCTGTATTTTATGTCTCTTTGATGAGCTACTATTTTCACAAATATTGTTTGTCTGCCTTAATGCCTGATTTAATTTTTTGTTTTATATATTCAATAAAATGCAAATATTACAGTGTGGTTATGCCAATGTTATTGTACAGATGGATAGGCCTTAATAGTAAAACAATGAACTCTGGATACTGTCGATTTAGGTTGTTTTCTGTTGATTATTTGATTGGAAATAAATAAGAATAAATCATTTCATTTCATTTTTTTGTCACCTTTCTCTCAGATTGAAATATTAAGTTCATATGGTGAAAATTTTGATTTTTTAAAATGTTTTCTACATTAAACCTATGTTTCGTAACGAAATTGTCTAACTCCAGTTCTTAAGGTAACTTTAGTTGAATTCCAATGATTACATGTTAAAAAATATAATTTTTCCAAAACGTGCTCACGTCTCGTCATATCACACGATACGTTTGAAGTAAAAATCTTTGACAAGCCGCTTATTATTTATTATCTAGTAAGCCATGGAAACAAACGAACTTCAGTGATTTATCTACGTTTAAAGGAATTAACCAATCAGAACACCACTCACTATTAGAATCCAGATCTGATTATACAAGAGTTATTCACGGTATACAACACTGAATATTACAGCCAAACTAATTAATAAAATTGGGAAAATATATCTGTGATTGATAGAGACCTATAGGAGGAATATTTTAAAATTACTTTCAGAAATATTCAGGTGTCCCAAAATACACAGAACGTATCAAAGTTGTGTTTTTCTTATGGAATGCTCTGTATATTAATACAGAATGTTGCAGTGCACATTTGATTTAACTTTAAAAAACAAAACAAAGAAAATGATTATAGTCAAGTTGAATCGATAAATCCTCCAAAATAATAGTTTTAGATAACTATTCTGTCAAGGATTCCTTAATGTGGAGGTATCATAACTCCACATTAAGAACTCCTTAATAGGGTATTCATCTAAAAAGAAAATAATATATAAGCGAGGGAGCTAGCCCGACGAATTTTTGCAGTTTCTTCATAAATTATTTTGGCTCATGCCTAATTTTTAATGGAAAAAACGAAAGGTATGTTCGTTTGTTTTGCTCTTTATGCTCGAATATAGTAACAAAATCATGTTCAATGACGTCATCGAGCAGCGGGAGTAAAATTCTTGCGTATTCACGTATACTAACGAACGCAAACTGCTCGATGACAAACGAACTGTAGTAGATCAAGTACTCAGACACAAACTGCTCTACTTGCTATATACGCTAATCGAGCAGTCAAACGAACAAACCTGAAGAGAGATAACGTAAGGATTTTTTACATTCTCTCCATAAATATTGTGGCTCATGCATAAATATGTTAATAGAGGCAATGATAGAAGTAAAAAAAAAACAAAGGGAGCTAACCTAAAGAATTTTTGCAGTTTCTCCATAAATTATTTTGGTTAATGTATAAATGTAGGTAAAAAATGAACGCTTAACCTAACATTTTTTTTTTTGGAGGTGAGTTAAACCTAACAATTTTTTAGTTCTATCGATAAATGATTTTTGGTTCATGGATAAATGTTAATGAAGGTAAAAAACGAAGTAAGCTAACTTAAAGAATTTTTGTAGTTTCTCCATAAAATATTTTGGTGAATGTATAAATGTTGAATATGGTAAAAAAAAACGAAGGAGAAGGGGAGCTTAACCTAACAATTTTTTTTACATTATTTCCATAAATTGTTCTGCCTCATGGATAAATGTTAATGGAGGTAAAAAAACGAACGCTTAATCTGCGATTTTTTTTTGCATTCTCTCCATAAATTATTTTGGTTCATTGGTAAATGTTATTGGAGGTAAGCCTGGATAAATTATTTTGGCTCATTGATTAATATTTAATGGAGGTTAAAATAACGAAGGGAGCTATAACCTAGACATTTTGTTGCATTCTCGTCATAAATTATTTTGGTTCATGAATAAATCAACAGAAAACCACAAAAACTGCACAAAAACTTAACTCGGACACGTGTTTCAACAGCTAAGCTGTTATCATCAGCGATACCGATGAATAAATATTAATGGAGGTAAAAAAACAAAGGGAGCTAACCTGAAGAATATTTGCAGTTTAACCATAAATTATTTTTAATGTATAAATGTAGGTAAAAAGCAAACGCTTAACCTAACGATTTGTTGCTTCTCTCTATAAATTATTTTGGCTCATGGATAAATATGAATGGAGGTTAAAATAAATATAACCTGGTGATTTTTTTGCATTCTCGCTTTTTTGGGTTTCATAAATTATTTTGGCTCAAGGAGGTAGGTATAAAATATTGGTTTCACTTTCAAACATTTCTGCAAATTTTGAAAATTTACATTATGTTTCATGTTTTAATCATCCCCTTATAGAGACAAACTTTGAGGTTATACTGTTTTAGCTTTAAAATAAAACCCGGATTTTAACATTACCGGCGGAATTACTGAAATGAACAATAAACTTCCAAATAGATAATTCTTACTTTGTTTTTTCCAAATTTTTACAAGCAGACTCACATAACTGAGTGAAAGCTGTTGCCGCTCTTAGATTTTAACATATAATATTCAAACAGTACAAGTCGAATCTATGGTTGAATCACCCACAGTTTCCCCTACTCACGTATTAAAATAAAAAACAATATCACAATATGTTGATTATCAATCAAAAATATTGCACTATATTGTTGTACCTCTGTGTTACACTACAAGAATAAAGGTAAATTCCTTGAGATTATTCTTGAATTTACAATAATTCACATTGTAGTTTTGCACTAAATTTAAGTTTAAGTGATGATCGTACCCGTATCAGGTAAAATTTGCTTCAAAATTTTTGCGTAATCGTTTTTGTAGAATTTATAAAGATTCGCGTAATAAAGGTTCACTAATGATATATTAAATGAAAGAAATTACCATTCATAATACGGTGGTTGGTTTGAAATGATTGTAACGATCGTGAAAAAAGACCCAACCACTCTAATAAATGATCAGTCTAGCCATTTCCCATGTGAAATTTATATTAACTATGTATACTACAGAAACAACACAGGATGAAGGGGAAGTCAGTAAGAATGGGCAAAATAAATTGACATATGCATGACATTTTGGACTTCAGGTTTAGATTTGTTCTTGTTAACATGTTGTACCTATTTTTCAGGCTTCCGTCCAGAAACACTAACTTTACAATCGTCAAAATCGGCCGGAAAATCGTTGATTACCGGCCTAGGCCGGTTAAAATTTACTAATGTTTGGTAACAGGTTGATTGCGTCGCGTATGGCATATGACAATTGTTGATAACCTTCTAGCTTTCTAAGGAATATTTTCTCTGATGTAACATTTGACCAATATTTAACGCTCAATTTATGTTCAATTTTGGATTAAAATTTAACTAAAAACAAGAATTCAAGGGTTTGCACTTAATCACAAATTGTAAATCCCGAGTATTTTGCAAATTTATTAGGTATTTCACTTATAAGTTTTTGAAAATGTCAACAAAATCGATTCGTTATAAAGTTACGAACCATATTGCGAGCCACATCTTTAAGTGTACTGATGTATTATCATTCATTTTTTTATTTAAAAGAATAAAAAGCCAACAATAACTACTACATTTTTGAATTTAAATATTAGAAAACAAATTCGACTGATACCAACAAAACATTTTAAACATTTAAAATTTATCGACCTAAAAATTTTGTGTAACACACGTCCAGAAACTGTTTCGCGAGTATTCGCACTTAGGTATGGGGCCTCGGTTTCGCCTCGGCCCCACTACATTGTGCTCACACTCGCAAAAAGGCAGTTTCTGGGCTAGTGACACAAATAACTATTAAAATCCCACTAAAAACTTGTAATTTTATTGGATACATTAAAGAATATACAAAAAATACCAATAACTGAAATCTTAGGTTAGTTTTATTTTCATTTTATTCTCCAATAGAATTACGAATTCTTAGTGGAAATTTAATAGTACTACAGGTTAACCACACCCCAAATCGAAACTTTAAGTGCAAAAAAATTTCATGCATATGGTCAATTTCGTCGACTTTTGCATATAAATTTTGAAAAAAGTCCATATACTTACTTATTTAACGGAAAATCCAAGAAATGCCAAAGAATTTCTAGTTTTAAAATGCCTCAACATCATTCACAAGTAGTTAACGTTTTATATGCATAATCGACTCAGTGTCGCTTCTTTAACATAGTTAATGTTCTTTGTTAATACTATATTCTGTAACTATTTTTCATTCTTTACGTGTAACAGACTATCTTTCTTCCATGATCAGCTTATATTGTTACACCAATAACGTGAGAATCATTTTCTATCTCTAAAGCTAGAAAGTAAAATACATTTAAATCGACTTGAAGTGTGCTAGAACATTTTTCAATCCTAAAAGTGAAAATATAAAAATTTTATAATTAAATTGCTTTCAAAATGAATATTAATCGTGGAGAAAAAATATTCTATATATAAGTTGTACAGAGTATAACTGCAACATATGTCAAAGAATTCTCTTTCTCCTTATCCTATATTAAATTTATTCGCATTTTCGAGCATGAATATGTGATTATTATTGGAATTCACGTTAGTTATTAAATTAAGAATGAATTGTGTTGATTGTTAATCTGAGATGCATGTGAATAAGATGATCTGCAATTCCTCCAGCTCAAATTGATTGAAATACTTATACTAAATTAATTCTTAGTCTCTTTTCCTTTTCTAAATCCGGTTTTCCACTCTTTTCTTCTATTTATTTGTCTTACTATTTCTGCATTATATCTTATTACACACGTTCGTTAGACTCGCTGCTTTGGAGTTTCCGTCTCTTTCCTATACCCTCCCTTGTATACTGGGTACACTATCTCCTTTTTCCATTTTCAGGTATTCCTTCTTCTTTCCACATTCTTCTTAATTGTTCTCTAATCCTTTCTCCGGTGTATTCCCACCTGCATGTTCTCCTTGTGTTCCATCTGGGACTGCCTTCCTTTTCATTTTATATTCATTTATCTTTTAGTTCAATTTAAATTACTCCATCCATTTCCTGAATTTCTTGCTTTTGTATCGTCACTGGATAATGTGCATGCAGCCCAGAAAACTATTGATACGCTTCAAAAACGTTTAATAAACGAAGAGTAGTTGCTGACGAGAATGTACGAATTAACGACTGTACTTGCGGCAATGACAGCTGTGGCAGCACACCTTCTGTTTGTTTTCTATTGAAACGTTACTAAAATGCTCCCAACTCAAAAGAAATGGTTGACATGGTTTTATTCTTTTGAATGTTACAAAATTGTTTATTAGCGTCACGAGTGTACGCTGAGAGATATCCGGACAGAGCACATTCCGATGAATAGATTTACAACTACTGGGAGTGTTAAACGAGCAAGGAGAATTAGAACGAAGCCAGTTTTGACCGAAGACAATGCATGGCAAGTTCTGGAGGCAGCTGTGGAAAATCCTCAAACCAGTATGCGTGAAATTAGTAGGAATACTGACATTTCAATGCGTTCTGTGCATTGTACTCTTCAGACGTACAAGTTCCATCCGTTCAAGATTCAGCTGCACCAGGATATACAACTTCAAGACTTTCAACTCAGGCAGGACTTCTGCGTGGGTTACCAACAAAATTTCATAAAAATGGTGTGGTCAATCGCCACAACTGTCATTATTGTGCCGATGACAACCCGCACTCGACGGCAGATGGTTTTCCAACACGACGGAGCTCCTGCACATTCTAGTCGTGCTGTTCGGGAATATCTCGATAAAAGGTTTGCGGATTCGTGGATTGGTCGTGGGGGTCCAGTAAGGTGGCCGCCAAGATCACCTCACGCCCCTTGACTTCTTCCTGTGGGGCTACATCAAGAATTAAGTCTACAACACGGTACCAACTACTGCCGAGGATATGCGAGAGAGGATTCGCGCAGTTTTCCGTGGTATATCACAAGAAGTCCTCAGGGAGGTGTCTAGGCGAGTCAAGGGTGCGGTTATGTTGTATTTTTTACTTGAGTATTTGTAAACTTATTCAAGATTCTTTGAAAGGCCCGTGGATGGAAATATGATCTGCCAGATATCTCTCAGCGAACACTCGTGACGTCAATAAACAATTCTTGTAATAATCTCCAAAAATAAAAGCCATGTCAACCATTTCTTCTTGAGTTAGGGGCCCTTCGAAGAAAGCCGATTTTTTGACAAATTGATTTCCTAAATTTTAAAATTTTAAATTGACGTAATCATCAATTTCTTTATGGCTACAAAATTTAATTATATTGACGTCCAACTCATATCTGTGAAAGATGAGTCTAATTGTTTTAAATTTAGTAATCTAGTCATCTGTTTAATTATCTAGTCATCTAATTTTGGTCCTTTTGTTCTTTTTAATGTGGTGAATTTGTATTAATTTCGTTCAATATACATTTAAGTGATACCGTTTTCTTATCGCGTTCATGTATTATCTATTCATGTAATTTTCTAATTGTGTGTTGTTTTTCTCAATAAAATTAAAGCCTTGAAAAAGCCTTCACAATGAGGGGTAAACGTCGGCAATCACAGCACATTGAGTTGTTTGTCGTTCCTACCTCCACAAAGAAGGGGTCCTACAGACCATATTTATTTAATAAAAATTACTGTAATTCGTGATGACTTTGCAGGATCAGCGTATTCTCCTTACCTCAGAGTTCAGACCCCAGTTGTCTTCCACTCATTTCTATTGAGGAGTTGCACGAATTTAGTACGTGGCATCCGCATGATGTATAGTTTTTAATAATTGTGATATTTTGATTCACTAAAATTTAACATGCCAAGACCAAATTGCAAAATCGGTAAGTAGTGAAAATATGTTTACATTTATATCTTTGTTTTAAGCTGGGGCCTCCATTACTATTTTGATAGCTTATTTGGTCTCCGTTAAAAGAAGTTTTTTAGCATGGAGCCAGAGGGAACATAACGTGAAGAGGCCTACAATATCGTAAACGCATGTTAAACCGTTTGAAATTTAGGAATCGAAACAATATTGAAACAAAATAAGCACTACAGTTTCGTTTAAAATGAAACGGTTAAAAATCATCACAAATGTAATGAAACAAAATGATCGAAACTGTGCTTGACAATTATCACCTAGGTTGAACTTAGGAATTAAAATACAAACGAAACATGAAATTCATGTTACGAAATCGTTTCAAAATAAGATTGATTTTGTGTTTACTGGGTATTATTGTTGTTGTTGAAGATCACGTTATGTTAACCAACGTATTACATTTATACATTTTGTAACTTTCCAAAAAAAATATTAAAACTATCATGTATTTGTGTTAAATTTTTATACCTGTTAAAAGGGTTGTTTATAATCTTGAAAACCTGATTTACAAGAACACGATATAAACAGGTATTTTACAATAATACGTACAAATTTCGAAAATATATGGGTTGTAATTTGCAATAAGCAGACTCTTTGAAATAAAACGTACATTAATATTTTGGGTCTATAACCCACATTTTTTGAATAAATGAATTGCCTACATAATATTTTTCTTTGGAATTTAATCTTACGACAAATATATAATTTGCACTTCGGTCCATCTAAATACGTTCGTGGAAATTCAGAAGTTTTCCAGGAAATTGCTTAGTTATTCTCGGTTATCTACACATCTCTTTTCTTGCGTAAGAGAAACAGTAAAAGTATGTTTACTGCGCAAGCGCAATAACCCACCTCAATGTCAGCGTAATTTTGGGGTAACGGGCGATCGAAGACCTTGGCTGTATGCTTTCCTAAAGATCCCTTGCTGACTTCCTGGAATTCTCTCGCATAAGATCGATACGAACAACGCAATTGCGAGGAGCATTTTATTCATATTTAGTTCAACTCTCTACTACACATAGATGTAGTATTTGGTGTTACTCATTCATTGTTTTTGTTACTATTTTTATATAATTAGTAGAAGGTGATTTTTTCGACTTTCCCAATGAACCGAACATACTATTTTTTGTGGATTCGAAAAAATTGAAACAAATACGAAGGGTGTTTTATTTCACCCTTTGTTTTTGTTTTCATTTTATTCTCAAATGCTAACATAATATAATGATTTTTCTCTAGATTTCTTTACAACTCGCCCCAAAAATTTCAGAAGCAATATATTATCTTCCCTATTCACAAGTAAACAAGTGTAACTTTTTTTGGAATGTAGGTTTTACTGTTGTCCAGATGAGCGTTGTATTGTATAGTTGCAGGTGCAAGGGATCAATCCTACTTTCCGCCGCACCTGATGATTCTTATGGATGACTCACGAGCCCTTATTTTACCTAGATCTTTGAAGAAAGTTTACTGACCACTCACGAAAGGCAATATATCATAGGATTAGGGCAGTGCTTAAAGTTTGAATAATTTGTAGGTACGTTAAACCGGCTCTATAAATGGCACAGTAAAATTGCTAATGTGATTTTGTGAATAAATGTAGAAGTACTAGAAATTCAACCAGTTAGAACTTGATAATCAACAATCAATTAGTCTCGATACTTAACCCGTAATGTCGTTGTTGATGTAAATATACTCGTATTCAGAAAAAGTGACTATTGCGTCATCACTTATGATAAAACTACGAAAAGATAATCTTTTTCAACTTTAGAAATGAGATGTAGAGTATGTGTATTTTAGTACATTTTAGTGTTTTGGTGTCTGCCCTCCAGATATAAAAATTAATTTGATAAACCTAATTATTGGTACAGGTTATTTTGTGTAAAATCGATTTTACAAATATCACACTTAAGGGTCATTTTTGGTTTTAATGTTACTATGTGTGACAATGTAAAGAATTATTTAGAAAGAAAAGGAAATACGTAAATGTTCTTTTACCCCATTATTCTCACCCCTTAAAAGTTTGAACTATTTACATGTTTCGCAATAAAATACATTTTAAATTTACGTTTTTGAAAAGATTCTAAAATTCCACCTCAGACAAAATCTTTAAACATTTTACCCTCCGAAAAATGCGAACGAAACGAAAACATTCAAGGTTGGCCTCTTTTCATAGGACAGTTGTCGCCAATTTCGAATCCGTAAACAATTCAAATTTCTTATGTTCATTTTACTACAAATAATACTATGTGAAATTATTGGAACAGGTTACGGGTATAAATAATGGAGTAAACTCAGTCAGTAAACTGTATAAGGTGTTTTATGACGTAACTCCACTAGTGCGTAGCGGCTCTTTTGTTAGAACCACAAGAATATGCCCGTTTCGCTTTATATAAACCTTCTTTGTCTAACATATTGATCTGTGATAAAAACTACTCCCATCCTTGTCGAAAGTATGCCCACACTCTTTCCGTATACCAAGAGAAACGCGCTAAACCAGATATGAATACGATTTAGCGGTGTAAGGTTGTTAGCCGCCATTTGTATAGAAACGGGGGTGGAAAATCGAATTTTTTTGTGCGTGTGAAAAGTGCTGTTTGAATTGAAGAACAATTATGGATTTCGTGTAATAGTGAAGTTTTTCCAATTATTTCCGTAGGTTTTTACGAACCTGTTTTGTATCGAGTAGCGGATATTTCTACCTGTTTTAACTCGGCAGGTAAGCGGAAGTTTTTAATTCAACTCTAAATTAGACAAAAACATTTATTTCAGCAAAAAATGCCAATTAATTCTCTAGGTATAATTATAAAAATACAATCGTAATTACAACAATATGTTCGAGAAAGTTTGTTTATGAAATAATGATAATTTTATAATGCACTTATTGAGCAGTGTTGCCAGAATTGATTATTAAAAAAAAACAAAAGAAAAGGCAATTAGGTTACTCAAAATGGCCAACTTAATCATTGAAATTGGGATGCAACTTAAGACTGAGTGCTGTAATTTTCTTGGGTTTTTAACCTAAATCAAGGTTAATTATTGAAGCGTGTAATGGATCCGCAAAAAGTAAATTTTATTTTAAAAAAATATATAGTAGGTTATGGGATCAGTTTTCATCAGCCTGGATATTTTTATTTCATGTGATTGTAAGCGTTCCTGAAAAAAAAAAGAAGTTGTTGTCCAGACAATTGTGACATAAGATGCCGCCAGCCTGGTTGACTTTCTGTATTTTGTTTTGGTGCTCAATATTCCCTGAACTTAGAATTTCGCCAACAAAAATTTTCCGTTTTATATTTACATTATGTACCTATATTTACTTTTTTTCTGAACAATTATTCAAAATCTTAACTATTCTGATTAAATTTCACCAAGAAATTTGGAGATTGCTATCATTGTAATTTGTTTTATATTACGTGGTAGGTAATATATCATTATTTGCATTATAAATAGATTAACTGCTTCACACATACTTTTACATTTTTCTTACATTTAATAAATAGAAGAAAATGACCGTTATGTAACATTACTAGGACATTGATGTTGTAACAAGCAAACAAAAAACTTGAACGTTAGCATTATCATTCTATAAAAATTAAAACCGATTAAAACAATAAATACCTTTTTCCCTTTACTAAATTAATATTTATAAAAAAAAGGATCCGCATTTCTCAATATAGAGAAAATTGATAAAAACAAAATACTTAACCACCGCCAATATGATAAGAGTGACATATTTAACTGTTTATGAAGAATTAATTTTGACTCTAAATGTTCCTATGAGAAATTAGGAATACCTTCCAGGATTAGATTTCAGCCCTACTACAGTTGCCTTATAAGCTGAGCGAGCTTATGCCATAATATTTTCTCAGTTCTCTTGTTGCATTTAATCTACATTAAACCGTACTTATTTAAACCTAAAATCAAGACGTCTTTAATTTGTTGTTAAATATATTAGCAATAACGAGAGCGAACCGAGTTGCGAACACATGAACAAAAACCCACGGTGTTTTTCAAATTTTGAAAAAGATGTCGATTAAAATTTACAATAATTTTTAATTCAATGTATTCTACATAAAATTCTAAGTTGATTTAAAAAAAAAATTAGATGTGCATATATCTAGTTTATTTTGTTCTAAATAAACAATAAAGAAAACACATTTGTGCGCTCATGTACACACAATTTTTTCAAACTTTGATAATGATGTCGATAATAATTAACAATTTTGTTTAATTCAATGTATTATACATTAAATTCTAAGTTGATTTGCTAAAAATTGGGATGTGCATATTTTTATTTTATTTTTAATTATTAAATAAACATTAAAAACTGTTGGGTGTAATAATAGATAATAAGTTTAATTGGGGAACAGGTCAACATTATAACTACCAAACTAAACAAAACAATATTTTGCCTACGTAGGTTAACCAGAATTTGTTCTATATCAACCCTTAAAATTGTCTACCACGCATGCTTCGAGTCAGTACTGCGATATGGAATAGTTTTCTGGGGAAATTGCATTCATATCAAACAAATATTAAAATTACAAAAAAGCAGTGCGTATAATCTTTCAACTAAAGAGGACCGATAGTTGTAGGCAATTATTTATTGTTCAAAATATAATGACAGTAATTAATTTATACATTTACGAATGCTGTCTACACGTTTTCAAAAATAAATCGCATATACAGATAAACGCAGATATCCATAGTTATCCTACCAGAAATAATTTATTACGAACAGACAAAACCCCAAAATTATATATATAATCAATGCTATCTTTATTATTCGATAAAGTTTTTCAATCATCTTCCTCCGAAATTAGAAACATTGAAAATATAAATCAATTTAAGAAAAGTCTACAAATGTATTTTTATAGTCGCTCCTTTTACACAGTAAATGAATTTGTATGCAGATAGTTATTTCATAATTTTATTGTATTTATGTTTTGTGTATTATATACCACTAGATGTTATTTATAGTTTTTAATGATATTACTTTTTATACTGTATGTGTCCCTAGTTTATTATATTCTTATTATTTATGTATTCGACGCTAATGGCACAGAAATATACATTACTTACTTACTTACTTACTTACTAATAAAGAAAACCACATTGGGCGCTCATATACACACAATTTGTTCAAATTTTGATAATGATGTCGATAATAATTAACAATTTTTGTTTAATTCAATGTATTATACATTAAATTCTAAGTTGATTTGCTAAAAATTGGGATGTGCATATTTTTATTTTATTTTTAATTATTAAATAAACAATAAAGAAAACCACATTGGGCGCTCATATACACACAATTTGTTCAAATTTTGATAATGATGTCGATAATAATTAACAATTTTGTTTAATTCAATGTATTATACATTAAATTCTAAGTTGATTTGCTAAAAATTGGGATGTGCATATTTTTATTTTATTTTTAATTATTAAATAAACAATAAAGAAAACCACATTGGGCGCTCATATACACACAATTTTTTCAAATTTTGATAATGATGTCGATAATAATTAACAATTTTGTTTAATTCAATGTATTATACATTAAATTCTAAGTTGATTTGCTAAAAATTGGGATGTGCATATTTTTATTTTATTTTTAATTATTAAATAAACAATAAAGAAAACCACATTGGGCGCTCATATACACACAATTTGTTCAAATTTTGATAATGATGTCGATAATAATTAACAATTTTTGTTTAATTCAATGTATTATACATTAAATTCTAAGTTGATTTGCTAAAATTGGGATGTGCATATTTTTATTTTATTTTTAATTATTAAATAAACAATAAAGAAAACCACATTGGGCGCTCATATACACACAATTTTTTCAAATTTTGATAATGATGTCGATAATAATTAACAATGTTTGTTTAATTCAATGTATTATACATTAAATTCTAAGTTGATTTGCTAAAAATTGGGATGTGCATATTTTTATTTGATTTTTAATTATTAAATAAACAATAAAGAAAAACACATTTGTGCGCTCATGTACACACAATTTTTTCAAACTTTGATAATGATGTCGATAATAATTAACAATTTTTGTTTAATTCAATGTATTATACATTAAATTCTAAGTTGATTTGCTAAAAATTGGGATGTGCATATTTTATTTGATTTTAATTATTAAATAAACAATAAAGAAAACCACATTGGGCGCTCATATACACACAATTTTTTCAAATTTTGATAATGATGTCGATAATAATTAACAATTTTTGTTTAATTCAATGTATTATACATTAAATTCTAAGTTGATTTGCTAAAAATTGGGATGTGCATATTTTTATTTTATTTTTAATTATTAAATAAACATTAAAAACTGTTGGGTGTAATAATAGATAATAAGTTTAATTGGGGGAACAGGTCAACATTATAACTACCAAACTAAACAAAACAATATTTTGCCTACGTAGGTTAACCAGAATTTGTTCTATATCAACCCTTAAAATTGTCTACCACGCATGCTTCGAGTCAGTACTGCGATATGGAATAGTTTTCTGGGGAAATTGCATTCATATCAAACAAATATTAAAATTACAAAAAAAGCAGTGCGTATAATCTTTCAACTAAAGAGGACCGATAGTTGTAGGCAATTATTTATTGTTCAAAATATAATGACAGTAATTAATTTATACATTTACGAATGCTGTCTACACGTTTTCAAAAATAAATCGCATATACAGATAAACGCAGATATCCATAGTTATCCTACCAGAAATAATTTATTACGAACAGACAAACCCCAAAATTATATATATAATCAATGCTATCTTTATTATTCGATAAAGTTTTTCAATCATCTTCCTCCGGAAATTAGAAACATTGAAAATATAAATCAATTTAAGAAAAGTCTACAAATGTATTTTTATAGTCGCTCCTTTTACACAGTAAATGAATTTGTATGCAGATAGTTATTTCATAATTTTATTGTATTTATGTTTTTGTGTATTATATACCACTAGATGTTATTTATAGTTTTTAATGATATTACTTTTATACTGTATGTGTCCCTAGTTTATTATATTCTTATTATTTATGTATTCGACGCTAATGGCACAGAAATATACATTACTTACTTACTTACTTACTTACTAATAAAGAAAACCACATTGGGCGCTCATATACACACAATTTTTCAAATTTTGATAATGATGTCGATAATAATTAACAATTTTTGTTTAATTCAATGTATTATACATTAAATTCTAAGTTGATTTGCTAAAAATTGGGATGTGCATATTTTTATTTTATTTTTAATTATTAAATAAACAATAAAGAAAACCACATTGGGCGCTCATATACACACAATTTGTTCAAATTTTGATAATGATGTCGATAATAATTAACAATTTTTGTTTAATTCAATGTATTATACATTAAATTCTAAGTTGATTTGCTAAAAATTGGGATGTGCATATTTTTATTTTATTTTTAATTATTAAATAAACAATAAAGAAAACCACATTGGGCGCTCATATACACACAATTTTTCAAATTTTGATAATGATGTCGATAATAATTAACAATTTTTGTTTAATTCAATGTATTATACATTAAATTCTAAGTTGATTTGCTAAAAATTGGGATGTGCATATTTTTATTTTATTTTTAATTATTAAATAAACAATAAAGAAAACCACATTAAGCGCTCATATACACACAATTTGTTCAAATTTTGATAATGATGTCGATAATAATTAACAATTTTTGTTTAATTCAATGTATTATACATTAAATTCTAAGTTGATTTGCTAAAAATTGGGATGTGCATATTTTTATTTTATTTTTAATTATTAAATAAACAATAAAGAAAACCACATTGGCGCTCATATACACACAATTTTTTCAAATTTTGATAATGATGTCGATAATAATTAACAATGTTTGTTTAATTCAATGTATTATACATTAAATTCTAAGTTGATTTGCTAAAATTGGGATGTGCATATTTTATTTGATTTTAATTATTAAATAAACAATAAAGAAAAACACATTTGTGCGCTCATGTACACACAATTTTTCAAACTTTGATAATGATGTCGATAATAATTAACAATTTTGTTTAATTCAATGTATTATACATTAAATTCTAAGTTGATTTGCTAAAAATTGGGATGTGCATATTTTTATTTTATTTTTAATTATTAAATAAACAATAAAGAAAACCACATTGGGCGCTCATATACACACAATTTTTTTCAAATTTTGATAATGATGTCGATAATAATTAACAATTTTTGTTTAATTCAATGTATTATACATTAAATTCTAAGTTGATTTGCTAAAAATTGGGATGTGCATATTTTATTTTATTTTTAATTATTAAATAAACATTAAAAACTGTTGGGTGTAATAATAGATAATAAGTTTAATTGGGGGAACAGGTCAACATTATAACTACCAAACTAAACAAAACAATATTTTGCCTACGTAGGTTAACCAGAATTTGTTCTATATCAACCCTTAAAATTGTCTACCACGCATGCTTCGAGTCAGTACTGCGATATGGAATAGTTTTCTGGGAAATTGCATTCATATCAAACAAATATTAAAATTACAAAAAAAGCAGTGCGTATAATCTTTCAACTAAAGAGGACCGATAGTTGTAGGCAATTATTTATTGTTCAAAATATAATGACAGTAATTAATTTATACATTTACGAATGCTGTCTACACGTTTTCAAAAATAAATCGCATATACAGATAAACGCAGATATCCATAGTTATCCTACCAGAAATAATTTATTACGAACAGACAAACCCCAAAATTATATATATATAATCAATGCTATCTTTATTATTCGATAAAGTTTTTCAATCATCTTCCTCCGGAAATTAGAAACATTGAAAATATAAATCAATTTAAGAAAAGTCTACAAATGTATTTTTTATAGTCGCTCCTTTTACACAGTAAATGAATTTGTATGCAGATAGTTATTTCATAATTTTATTGTATTTATGTTTTTGTGTATTATATACCACTAGATGTTATTTATAGTTTTTAATGATATTACTTTTATACTGTATGTGTCCCTAGTTTATTATATTCTTATTATTTATGTATTCGACGCTAATGGCACAGAAATATACATTACTTACTTACTTACTTACTAATAAAGAAAACCACATTGAGCGCTCATATACACACAATTTTTTCAAATTTTGATAATGATGTCGATAATAATTAACAATTTTGTTTAATTCAATGTATTATACATTAAATTCTAAGTTGATTTGCTAAAAATTGGGATGTGCATATTTTTATTTTATTTTTAATTATTAAATAAACAATAAAGAAAACCACATTGGGCGCTCATATACACACAATTTGTTCAAATTTTGATAATGATGTCGATAATAATTAACAATTTTTGTTTAATTCAATGTATTATACATTAAATTCTAAGTTGATTTGCTAAAAATTGGGATGTGCATATTTTTATTTTATTTTTAATTATTAAATAAACAATAAAGAAAACCACATTGGACGCTCATATACACACAATTTTTTCAAATTTTGATAATGATGTCGATAATAATTAACAATTTTTGTTTAATTCAATGTATTATACATTAAATTCTAAGTTGATTTGCTAAAAATTGGGATGTGCATATTTTTATTTTATTTTTAATTATTAAATAAACAATAAAGAAAACCACATTGGGCGCTCATATACACACAATTTGTTCAAATTTTGATAATGATGTCGATAATAATTAACAATTTTTGTTTAATTCAATGTATTATACATTAAATTCTAAGTTGATTTGCTAAAAATTGGGATGTGCATATTTTTATTTTATTTTTTAATTATTAAATAAACAATAAAGAAAACCACATTGGGCGCTCATATACACACAATTTTTTCAAATTTTGATAATGATGTCGATAATAATTAACAATGTTTGTTTAATTCAATGTATTATACATTAAATTCTAAGTTGATTTGCTAAAATTGGGATGTGCATATTTTATTTGATTTTTAATTATTAAATAAACAATAAAGAAAAACACATTTGTGCGCTCATGTACACACAATTTTTTCAAACTTTGATAATGATGTCGATAATAATTAACAATTTTGTTTAATTCAATGTATTATACATTAAATTCTAAGTTGATTTGCTAAAATTGGGATGTGCATATTTTATTTTATTTTAATTATTAAATAAACAATAAAGAAAACCACATTGGGCGCTCATATACACACAATTTTTTCAAATTTTGATAATGATGTCGATAATAATTAACAATTTTTGTTTAATTCAATGTATTATACATTAAATTCTAAGTTGATTTGCTAAAAATTGGGATGTGCATATTTTTATTTTATTTTTAATTATTAAATAAACATTAAAAACTGTTGGGTGTAATAATAGATAATAAGTTTAATTGGGGGAACAGGTCAACATTATAACTACCAAACTAAACAAAACAATATTTTGCCTACGTAGGTTAACCAGAATTTGTTCTATATCAACCCTTAAAATTGTCTACCACGCATGCTTCGAGTCAGTACTGCGATATGGAATAGTTTTCTGGGAAATTGCATTCATATCAAACAAATATTAAAATTACAAAAAAAAGCAGTGCGTATAATCTTTCAACTAAAGAGGACCGATAGTTGTAGGCAATTATTTATTGTTCAAAATATAATGACAGTAATTAATTTATACATTTACGAATGCTGTCTACACGTTTTCAAAAATAAATCGCATATACAGATAAACGCAGATATCCATAGTTATCCTACCAGAAATAATTTATTACGAACAGACAAACCCCAAAATTATATATATAATCAATGCTATCTTTATTATTCGATAAAGTTTTTCAATCATCTTCCTCCGGAAATTAGAAACATTGAAAATATAAATCAATTTAAGAAAAGTCTACAAATGTATTTTTATAGTCGCTCCTTTTACACAGTAAATGAATTTGTATGCAGATAGTTATTTCATAATTTTATTGTATTTATGTTTTTTGTGTATTATATACCACTAGATGTTATTTATAGTTTTTAATGATATTACTTTTATACTGTATGTGTCCCTAGTTTATTATATTCTTATTATTTATGTATTCGACGCTAATGGCACAGAAATATACATTACTTACTTACTTACTTACTTACTAATAAAGAAAACCACATTGGGCGCTCATATACACACAATTTTTTTCAAATTTTGATAATGATGTCGATAATAATTAACAATTTTTGTTTAATTCAATGTATTATACATTAAATTCTAAGTTGATTTGCTAAAATTGGGATGTGCATATTTTTATTTTATTTTTAATTATTAAATAAACAATAAAGAAACCACATTGGGCGCTCATATACACACAATTTGTTCAAATTTTGATAATGATGTCGATAATAATTAACAATTTTTGTTTAATTCAATGTATTATACATTAAATTCTAAGTTGATTTGCTAAAAATTGGGATGTGCATATTTTTATTTTATTTTAATTATTAAATAAACAATAAAGAAAACCACATTGGGCGCTCATATACACAATTTTTTCAAATTTTGATAATGATGTCGATAATAATTAACAATTTTGTTTAATTCAATGTATTATACATTAAATTCTAAGTTGATTTGCTAAAAATTGGGATGTGCATATTTTTATTTTATTTTAATTATTAAATAAACAATAAAAGAAAACCACATTGGGCGCTCATATACACACAATTTGTTCAAATTTTGATAATGATGTCGATAATAATTAACAATTTTGTTTAATTCAATGTATTCTACATTAAATTCTAAGTTGATTTGCAAAAATTGGGATGTGCATATTTTTATTTTATTTTTAATTATTAAATAAACAATAAAAGAAAACCACATTGCGCGCTCATATACACACAATTTTTCAAATTTTGATAATGATGTCGATAATAATTAACAATGTTTGTTTAATTCAATGTATTATACATTAAATTCTAAGTTGATTTGCTAAAAAATTGGGATGTGCATATTTTATTTTATTTTAATTATTAAATAAACAATAAAGAAAACCACATTGGGCGCTCATATACACACAATTTGTTCAAATTTTGATAATGATGTCGATAATAATTAACAATTTTTGTTTAATTCAATGTATTCTACATTAAATTCTAAGTTGATTTGCTAAAAATTGGGATGTGCATATTTTTATTTTATTTTAATTATTAAATAAACAATAAAGAAAACCACATTGGGCGCTCATATACACACAATTTTTCAAATTTTGATAATGATGTCGATAATAATTAACAATGTTTGTTTAATTCAATGTATTATACATTAAATTCTAAGTTGATTTGCAAAAATTGGGATGTGCATATTTTATTTTATTTTTAATTATTAAATAAACAATAAAGAAAACCACATTGGGCGCTCATATACACAATTTTTTCAAATTTTGATAATGATGTCGATAATAATTAACAATTTTTGTTTAATTCAATGTATTATACATTAAATTCTAAGTTGATTTGCTAAAAATTGGGATGTGCATATTTTTATTTTATTTTTTAATTATTAAATAAACAATAAAGAAAACCACATTGGGCGCTCATATACACACAATTCTTTCAAATTTTGAAAATGACGTCGATAATAATTAACAATTTTTTTAATTCAATGTATAATACATTAAATTCTAAGTTGATTTGCAAAAAATTGGGATATGCATATTTTTATTTTATTTTAATTATTAAATAAACAATTAAGAAAACCACATTGCGCGCACATATACACACAATTCTTTCAAATTTTGAAAATGACGTCGATAATAATGAACAATTTTTTAATTCAATGTATAATACATTAAATTCTAAGGTGATTTGCAAAAATTGGGATATGCATATTTTAGTTTATTTTTAATTACTAAATAAACAATAAAGAAAACCACATTGCGCGCACACATACACACATTTTTTTCAAATTTTAATAATAATGTCGATAAAAATTTACAATTTTAATGCAGTCTATTCTACATTAAATTCTAAATTAATTTGCAAAAAATTGAGGTGTGCATATCCCTAGTTTATTTATAAATAAATAAGAAATACAGAAAACGACATTGCGCGTACAGATACGCAATTTTTTTTCAAATTTTAATAACATCAGGAATTAAAACTTCGAATGTTATCTAAACGGCTCTTCACATTTTTTTTCGTTAATCCAATAACTACTTGGATAAAAACAACTGCCTCGGCAAGACTAAACATGAATGTTATTATGCCTAAACCAATCTTTATTTATTGCGAATGTTAATTATGTTTAGGGAATATTTGATGAAGGTTAACTTTCGGTTAATTTCAAGCAGACAATCATCAAAATAATTATCACCATAACTCTAAACTGATTGGAATATTCTTACTATTAAACTAGATTTTAGTTATTTTCAACTGTGTTGAGCCTTTTAGAGGTGTGCAGGAGGAATTTCGGGCAAACACCATGGTTTGTAGTCAGTCAACGTTTCTAATGGATTAGGTCAGTCTTGATGCCTTGATAGAAACTAGGTTAACCCAGTCCAAACGTTGGCTGACTACAAACTTTGCTGTTTGTCTGCAATCCCTCTTGCACTCCTATAGAAGGCTCAACACAGTTGAGAAAATAATTAATGCAAGTTTAATAGTAAGACGTTTACAATGTTTACTACTCTATAATTACATTTAATTTGGTACGAGAGTGCTCTCATCAGCTAAGGGTCTAGGTTACAAGTGTTACCCTGTTCGTAGGTTTGCCACGTCAATTTTTACCAATTGAAGAGTATTTCCAAAAAACACATGTGCTAAAGAAAAAACCAAGAATTGAGATGTTTGTAGTCATACAAAAAATGAAACAGACAGATTTTGAGGTAGTTAAAGACAGATGTTCAAAAACGCTCGGACAAGTAAAATTTGTTTGTCAAGGAAACTTGACGCTAAATCATTTCATCCCTTTGCGCTGTGACCACCACTCTTAAAGTGTTAGATGTGATGGTAGGACAAATAATAATGTTTTTTCCTGAACACCAACCTGCGAAAATTTCAAAAAATATATTCATATGTTTTCGAGTTTATTGAATTCTTAGTTTATCTGATAATTTTCATTAAGAGTGTGTTCTTATTAAGACTACTATCTAATCAGTAGGTCACTGAAACAAAAAACATACGTGTCATAAAAAGGTCATTTTTGAATTGTTGTCTTTTAAATCATTGGTTATGTAAACTACTCTATTCCGACTCTATTGTAGAGAGGGTTCAAATAATCGCTCTATTTTCACAAATAGTGAGTGCGGCATTCGCACGCCAGATTTATTTAATCAGGAACATCCTGATAAGAAACTTGAGCAGAAAATATGTGTCAAACTTGGTCACAAAATTTAAAGAAACGGGTTCAGTAGAAAATAAAAAGAGACAATGAACGTGATCTCTCGGTGAAAGTAACGATGCTGTATGGCCACTGTAACAAACATCTAGAGACCAAAACTAATCAAACCTGTATTTCTTTGATCTGACAACATATTTTTCACAACGCTTTTCTTTTCCACCGCATTCTCGATAACTTTTTGTTTTCTGTTTCACCGATATCCAACACCATTATTATCTGTAATTAGTTATTTTTTATTATCAATTTTCTCAAAAACAGTTGGACAAAACGACTTTCAAGAAGAGTACCTACCATAGAAATTCAATAATTTCAAATCAAATTGTCAGTTTTTGAACGGATTATAAAATAGGGCCCAATATTTCCTAGTACGCCCCTGGAATGTACGATTCTGGTTGTAATTTTAAACATTTTTATAATCAGCTGATAGCTCGTAATAATAATATGAAATGTGCCAAAACTTGTTGAAGTAGATATAGTTGTTTCGAAGAAATACAGGTTTGATCAGTTTTTGGAGCCATTTAAACGGTTATAACTCCGACAGTTGACCTTTTTTGACAAAATTTTATAAAAACCTTTTTAAATATTTTGGGCCAGGAAATACACCCTTGAAAACTTTAAACCCTTTTTCCCATTTTCAAATTTCATATACAGACTGATCTGCGTAGAGCGTTCATTAAAAAGTTTTTTAACTTGCAGATAAATCAGAAACTATAACCTATAATTTCTTACATACATACGTTGATTCGCCATATAAGTCTGAGTTTATATAACATAAATTATATTATCTTTTTCCACCCCCTATTTCTGCTCCGTAAACCATGACACTGCATTTTATCAAAAATTCATCTTTACTTTTCTATGTCTTTTCCAAACATTTTCTCTCCCATTCTCATACCTGTCCTACTATTCTATTTGCCTTTCACATTAGCTCTTTTACGTGTCCGTCGTCCTTGTTATCATATCTCAAACTTGAATCCTAAATATCTCCATTCATTCACGCTCTCTAATTCCTCCTCCTCCGACGATTTCATTCTCTTTCCCTTCCTCTTCTTTTTGGTAAATCATAATTTGTTTTTTTACTACCTCTATTACCCCTCTTATTTCTTCATCGTTTTTCACCTAATACCGACCTATGTCTTTCCAGTACCCGCTCCTCCCTTTTGATGCCTTCGTATTTCTCCCATTACGTTCTGTACGTATATACGGACTTAAAGGCAACCCCGCTTCAGAACACTTCCCCTAATCCACCCCTCTTTTTTGCTTTTAGTTTTTTCATATCTTTTCTATTACTTATACAAGTTCTTCATTTATCTTTTGTTTTTTTTAGTGTCTCCCATAATTTATCCCTATTTACGTTATCAAAAGCTGCTTATTATCTAAAAACAAAGCAAACACTTTTCCCATTTCTTGATCAATTCCTTCTTGATTGTATATGTCAATGTGTATATATTATCCATTGTCCGCCTTCCTTTCCTAAAAGCCGTCCTACGAAAATACCTTTTTTCTTCAATCTCATTTTCCAATCTGTTTCTTACCGTTTTTGTCTAAACTTTATATCCTGTATTTGTTATGCTTACTTCTCTGTAGTTCTTTACTTCTCTGTTGCGTCCTTTATAAATTGGACATTATGACTTCTTTCCATTTCTCTGGCAACCAGTCTCCTTTCCATATTTTACTAAATATTGTTGTCAAGCTTTCTCTTATGTTCTCCCCTATGTTCTCCTACTGTTTCGCGTGCGTACCATCGGTACTTTCTGCTTTTTCCTTTTAAATCTTTGTTTAATGCTTCTAGTTCCATACATTTTTTTCCATCTTTCTTTTTCTATCATTACAGTTTTTCCTTTGTCCTTCCATCTTCCTTTGTTAATAAATCTCCAAGCTTCCTCTCCATTTTTAATTTTCTTAATTTCCTCTTCCACCTTTCTTTTATCCTTTTCTTCTTTCACATTCTTCTTTGTGTTTTCTCTTAACTTCTTATATTCCTCTGTTTCTATATTTTATTTTCCATTTTCTCCTTCCTCTTCTCATTTCTTTTTTCGTCCATTCACATTTACTGCTTTCTCATTTTTTAAACCACTCTACTTATTTCTTCCCGTATTTCTTCTCCCAAAATGTCCGATTTTATGAAAAAGGTTTTCATGTTATTTTTTTAATTATTATAACCTACTAACTCTAACTTTTTTATATATTTTTCCTTTTTACATTTTTTTTAGCATTTTTGTACATATTATACGGTGTGCGCCATAAAGTTGAACCATATGGCAATTTTTTTATTATTGTAGTTAAAAAAAAAGAGGCAATCACTTCTCCTTCTGAAATAACTTAAAATGCGCCAAGTCAAAGTTGACATAGGTCAACATCCAAATTTTAAAAAAATCAGAAATTGTTTTTCAACTTTTTCTTTATTAAAATTTAGTTGGATAGTACAAAAACGGTTTTAATTATAATTTGAATATCTTAACACATAACGACTACTTTAAAATTACAAAGAATAATAAAATTTTTTTGAAATTTGGAAAATAATCCAGAGACTACCTCTTTTTAGTTGAGAATATCAATAATCATCAAAACCAACTTAAAGCTTTAAACCGTTTTAAATGTTTTTAAAGCAGCCAGTTACGGGGGGTGAATAAAAATAGGAAAATATGAAATTTATTGAACATCAAAATTTCTCTCTCAAAATCGGCACATGGGCATAAAATGTTATTAGCATCATAATTTCCTAGTAACATTTTTTCGAAATTTTAACAAATAGACCCATTTTTAGGACATTTTTTTCCAATTTCCATTTGCTCCAAAGCCAATCAAATGCTGGGTTTTGTCAAACGGAATACAGCTACTTTAGAAACATCCAAACTATTCTTCATCTTTATAAAAGTTTGGTAAGACCTCAACTTGAATATTGTACCGTTATATGGTCCCCGTATACAATAAAAGATGTGACGGAATTGGATCGTATTCAACGTAAGTTTATAAAGCATATTTCATTTAAATTTAAACTCAATTTAGAAGGCAATAATGACGATGTCATCTACAAGTTCGGTATTCAAAACCTAGCACAAAGACGGAAAAACTTTGACATTTTGTTTGGATATCAACTTATTAATGGGACGGTTTACTCACCCTTCTGGAAATGTTGGGTATTCACGTTCCTGCCAGATTAACGCGTGCACAAAACACATTTCATGTTCCTTTAATGAGAAGAGATTATGGGCGCTATTTTGGCATTGCCAGAATAATTACAAACTGCAATAAACAAAATTTTGACTTTTTCATGATAGTATTGGCTCTTTACGTCGTCGCCTTAAAAATGAAATTAAATGTTATCTTGTACATTAAATCCGCGATTACGTGAAATTAGTTAAGTATAGAAAATCTATTGTATTGCACTAAATTGTTAGTATTGGCATGTGCATGTTTTTTATTACTTTAAATGTTAATTTATATGTATGGCTTAGTAATTTTACTGTTACATTCTATAGATGTAGGTTTTACTCTTATTAATTTACTTTCAAGATATTCTCTTTTCTTAAATATATCCATATTCTTTCTTTAGATATAAGTGCCACGTATTTATTCTTAATTTTTAGTGTAACATATGTATGTACATTATTTGTAAAATGGTATTACCCGTAAATAAAGATAATAAAATTACGAACTTGACAATTGACAGATGTTACCTGTCAACTTTGACTTGGCGCATTTTAAGTTATTTCAGAAGCAGAAGTGATTGCCCCCAAAGTTTTTTTTTAACTACAATAATAAAAATTGCCATATGGTTCCAACTTTATGGCGGACACTGTATTATACAGTGTGTTGGAACCATTTGGAAACTTCTGTTATTATCGTTTTTTTGAAAGAAAATGTTCTTGATAAAGAAATTTGAATGGTCCAAAACTTAAAATGCAACCATTAGATATCAATTTTTAATGTTTTATTAAAAATATGAATTTTGCCCATTATTTTTTACAATACCAGAAGAATGTTATAAACAAAAGTTGTTTTGAATTATAAGTTATATTCAATTTTAAAATTACCGACATTTAGCATAAAATTCAGGTTTTATGATTATTTATTTTTACGTTATGAATATTTGTAGTTATAAATTTCAATACTGAAATTATCCTCTTACTTGTCAACCATATGATAATCTTTCCATCTATTATAATGTTTTGAACAATCTTGCAATGTAAATACGTAATGAATGCATAACAATTATTTATTTTACATCTCGTTTAACATATTTTATTACGTATTGTTATACCGTGTGTCCCGGATAATCTGAAGCATTCTAATTAACATGGGAAAATGTCCCAAAGTGTTTTTAAGATATTTTTCTATCAGAATATTTCAAAACGTAGGTACAAGAGTTCAAATCCCAGTCAGATTTCTTTTTTTAGCTGTATTATTATTCTAAACGAACAACGTTTAATTTCTACCTAAGAGGCACAAGCTTTAATGTTTTCTACTTGAACTGGCAATGAATTTATTAGAATATTCACATTATGATTTAATTTAATTGTTTAATAGGGAATTTTTGCTATCGTAATATCAGTCTGCGCATGCGCATACGTTAATACGCATGCGCAGAAGAAACTCGCCTAATTTTAGAGTTTGATTTTATAATATCCAAAAAACTCTTTAATTGAATATTATTCTAATAAATCCATTGCCAGTTCAAGAAAAAAGTAAAATTTTAATAATGTTTTTACACCGATGGAAATTAAACGCTGTACTAATATCACTAAAAAAAGACTGGGATTTGAACTCTCGCACGTTTTAAATATTGTGAAATATTTTCAAATATTTTTAATATGTTTGGTTAAATTTTGGAAATTATTACAAGAAACGTTTTGTAGTACACATTGTTAAGTGTTCTGATAGTAAAACATTCTAAAATACTTTGGGGACATATAAATCGGACGTTTCAAATTCCCTCGTGTTA
Organism: Abscondita cerata; assembly: GCA_030710515.1. Lineage (NCBI taxonomy): Eukaryota > Metazoa > Arthropoda > Insecta > Coleoptera > Lampyridae > Abscondita > Abscondita cerata. Next base: position 211,528 of record JALBCR010000356.1, read on the forward strand.
AACAGAATGCATCAGATTTTCCGGGACACACGGTATATCGAGACATTGTATTAATGTAGAAGAACAGTAAACAAAATTCCATTTGTTTGTTATTTTAAAGAATGTAGGTGACGATCGCGTTCTCTTAAGGCGAAAATATCTGACAGGTGAACGTGAATCTTTTTTTATGTATGTAGTAGAATGAATAATGTTTATGATATAGCGGCATTTCCAACAAAACTTTGAGGAGATTAAAAGATCGGTATTAATGGTAACTTTATATCCGAAGCCATTTAAAACATACAAAACCCTCGATTTTCTACGTACCGGCCGATTTTAATTAAATAAAATTGGATTTGACCAAAATTCTCTGAGATAATTCTTATAACGTACAACATTAATTGATTAATTAATATACTGCATAATACCTTTTACATTTTCGAAACGTCGTTTTATTTAGTTAGGGTAAAATAGATTATTGTGAAAACTATATCACAAAATTTTTTATTTACGTCTATTTAAAATTTTAATTGATTTCTAAATCGTTCTATTATGTTTCTCGGTTATTAGTTTAAAATTGTTATTGATATTTTGTTGTCAAGATACTATGATAATAGACTACATAGAACGATCATAAAGTAGGTACATATCTATATAATTTTTTTAGAATTTTCCACAACTGTACTAGTACTAGTAGTTATGGTTTCGAAATATGTATTGAGGTTTTTTTAATGTTAATACGTATTAGTTAAACATCTGTCAATGACAATAATGACATGACAATGGTATTTGTTCCAAGTACTGCCAACTCTTTAGTTTTTCAGGGGCACCAACCATTTTTTCTTCTTTTTCATCACTCTAATGTAATTAACATTAAATTAATACAAGTATTGCAAAACATCTGTTTCAAAGACCGAAACATTTTAATTCACTAATTCTTAGAATTTTAGTGATTTAAAATTATTATATGCAACACCAAAATTTAACAGTCGTTTTAAATGTTATTAGTCTTATTTGTCGGCATTCGATTTAATCCATATATAAATATACTGTATGTGTGCGAAACTAAGTAGTCCATACCTTCAAGAACGAAACAGTGAATGTTTTATCGTTAATTACAATCATGACCTTAATAAATTAAAATTATTCAGGACAAACGAACGTTCTTACATAATGTCCGAATACTAATTAAAAGTAAATCTCTTAGGATTAGGTATATTTAAAAAAATTTCTCCATCTACAGTCGAAACTATTTCTTTGCAATGTAACCTGAAAATGGTCTTAATCTAACATCAAAGCGTTGTTTGCCTTGAATATTATAGGCATTGTAAAATAACCAGGTAAAGAAAACAACCTTGAACCAGTGTCCAGTGATTTATGACCGTCGTGCAAAAGTATCTCTTATTGAGAATATCTGTACGGTATGGATAAGGGATTATACTTTTATTTCCGACTTAACTGTCCGCTGCACTTTGAAGTCGACTAGGTAGGATTTTAAGATTATTTTTTTCAGAAATGTTCTTTGTGAGGTACCTGAGGATAGGTTGTTCAACTCGGTGCCATTATCGAATTATAAATCAACATCAGCCAAATTAGTCAGGAAGAACGTTGCTTACGTTTTGACGAAAGATCGAGCCAAAGATGGTATGATGTTTCTCACGATTGTTCTATTTCTTGGGTTCGTACTCTAATTTTTGCAATAAATGAACATCAACAAATTTGATCAAGTGAGTCTCAATTAGAAAATATCGTGAAAAACCATAGAAATAGAATGTAAAAATTTACAGGATTACCCGTAAAAACGTTTAAATAACTATTACATCAACTTTTACTGCAGCAATGAAAATTAATTTTACTGTTCAAATCAATACAAATAGTTCCTATTTTAACACTTGTTTTAACAAGTTTGCAAGCCCACTTAGACCTCTTGAATTTTAAGAACTTCTTTCATAGAGTTAGCGTGGATTAATTTGTACATACGCAGAGTAAGTTCAAGGGTGGAAGGTAAATTTAGCAATAAATGGTCTTTATAATTACAAACATCATATCAAAGAATAAAAATGATCTCAAAGTTATAGCTATGTGGAACATTATAGTCGAATTATAGGCCATACATAGAGGACGTTCGAGGGTGCATGTGAACGTCTTGGCGTAGATCAATTGTTAAGCAAATTCAGAAATAATTAGTTTTTGTAATAGTCCATACGTAGATATTATGTGCATGGTTTGCAAATGCTAGATTCACAAAATTTTTGATGCAAGATTTACCGTTCAATTGCATTGGCAAAGGATATCCAAACAAGAAAAAATACTAAAAGTATCTATATTAAAAAAATACGTTAATGCAACAACTAAAATCAGTCTGGACGCGTTTAGAAAAAAGTGTTGTATAACCTGGCATTGCAAGTGGTAGTTTAATACTCTATTATACTCTACAATGGAGATCTAAAGAATCTTAAAAAAGAATTAATTAGTTGTTGCCGGTTCATCTTTTGAGAGTGAAGACAACTGATGACGACTTAGAATATGAATACAACTTTCTGGTCCCTTATGTCTTTCCAACCTAGTAATTCAATTTCTTTCTTGTTTTAGATCCTTTGCTCCAGTCTCAATTCGGTGTTTTCCAACTTTTTATAAAATTCGCCAGTTTTAAAAAAATTTTAAATTGCTGTGTAGTTTTTAAAATCGGGTGTAAATAATGTATTAAAAAACACTGTAAGTTAATAAAAATACATTATACGAGTACCTTTACTCCTAATATTGTTGTTTTGAATGTACGAATATATCCTTCGTTGCCAATTTAATTTAATGGCATCCTGTAGTAATTATATGAAGCACAAATTCATTTTGAAATAAAGAATGTCTACCTAATGTGAATTATGTATTACAATGGTATTACTTACGATGTAGCTTTACACCTCTAATCTCCGCGGAATTGAATCGTCCGTCATTCTTAATCAAGTCTATCACCATAAACATATGTAAAGACGGCAGATTGTTTGAACAAGTCTTTACAAACTCTTCCGATGTCATATAATTTTAAATACCCGCTTTTAATTCCAATAAACACAAAGATAACCACTGAATCAAGCGTAAAACGTAAACAAACCACCATTTATACGAGTGTTGACGTCACGACCAATGGCAACGCGTTTAAAGAATGATTTTAGAAGACGGTATTTTGGATATCTTTAAAATGAAAATATTTAATTCTGAACACATTATATATTTTTTTGTGGTACTGGGGTTTCCTTTTACGTTTATGACTAAACAATGAAGTATAATTTTCTTACATATAAATTTAATGAAATCACCCTCCGCCCTGTTTGAATTTTTATCTTTTATAATTTTAGCTCCTCTTCTAATAGGTATCCTGGAGTTTCTTTGTCAAGCTCTAAAGTTCATTTTCAGTATTTTTGCTGAAACCTCTCAATTGGGTGATACACTTTTTTTTTAAATTGTTAAATTAAAGTTTGTGGGTGTCCACCAACACTGTTAAAATAAAAACAAATTCTTGATAACCGTTTTTGAGAAATTGGTCTTAGAAACTGAAAAAAATCATTTTACCGTTTAAAACAAATTTTTGACGTGTGACGTCACGACTCATATAAGCGTGATATAAGCAGCTGTTACCGTGGTGTTGTTCGTGTGATTTAGAATATATATTACCAAATGTTATTTACATTTTCAAAAAAGTTCGGTGAGTTTTCATTTAATTGAATATGTCTAAATCTGTAAAGTACCCTCGTCAAAATAATTGATGTCTTTTATGCACCATGTTGTGTTAGCCCAAGTATAAGTAATCTAGTAATCTAGTAATTAAATCGTTTAAAAGTTCCTTATCATGATTTACTTTGAGATAAATTATACCTTGTGTGGTTGAGCCCCACAAAATAATTCCTTTGTTCTATTTGTGCGAAGTATTTTTGCTTTAAACTTTGATGTAATCATCACATCCTTAATATGTGTTTGCATTGCTTTAGTACTACTTAGGCATTTAATTTCAACCACTTGATCCAATGTAATGGCATCAGGTGGGGCTCCAAAAATAGGACAGTTTTGTAGCTTAAAAAAGCCACATTTTTCGAATATTGCCTTATATTTTTTTTCAGCGCATTTTAAAACTTTAGCTTCAACAGTCGCCCACGCTTTATTTGTAGGGTGTCCCTAATTTTGTATGCTACAATATTCTGCTGTACCAGAGTACCTTCTATTCTTATACAGTGAACAAATTCAAATAATTTGGATGCAGTTATTCGCCCGAATATGAGTGCATGCCATAATGGAGAATCTGTTTGTAGCTTTGTGAACTTTTCAGCGTTTTTGCATCAGTTTAGTACAGTATACAATAAATCTGTCACTTTCTCTACCACCTTGAAGAAACCGAAACAAAAGTTTTATAAATAGACCTCTTTTCATTATGGTATGAATCATATGATACTTATGTTATGAAGTTTATTTTCTTCTCGAAACGTGGAAGGCTCATCAACAAGTGAAGTCTGATGGCCTCCAAAATCTTCCACGGTTATATGTGAAGTACCTACACTCGACAAACGTGCCAACGTGGCTTTTTCCAGTATGACGTTACATCTGTAGAAGAAGGTTTTTCATTTCGTCACAAGGGCTGCTTACAGCCACCTAAAAATTGTACTAAAATTTTGTGTAACTAGTAATTATGTACCTGCTGCTGTCGCATGAGCACTATTATAATGGGTGTTCACGGTAAAGAAATTACAAGTTCTGGACTTATAGTTCTGTGTTCATTCTGTGTTACTTTAGCTCAAATCTAACTCTTACTCATTATGGAGGTTGGCGTTAGCGGAATAAACAATATGTGAACATATTCTGAATGAAAATGTCCAAACGTGGTATATTATTTAAGGCTGCTTGTCCGGGTGACCAAATAAGACTGTTCCTCGGCCATATCTCGGGAACCGTTCGTCGTATGACTTTGGTGTAAAAAAAATATTAGGTAAATCGGCCATGAAGAATCGCAGGAAAATATTTTCAAGTTTTAAAAATGACACCAGAGGGCGTAACTGCCATCTTAAATTTATAAATTGCATTTTCTATAATTTCGCATAATAAATAAAAAAATTTTTCACATTTGTAAAGAGAACCAGTTTATCTATCATTTTAGTAGTAGTAGTGCTCTTTTTAACGATACCAAATTTGTTAAAATCGGTCAAAACCGTTAAGAAGTTAAAGCAGGTTATTGCAAAAACAATTGAACCCCCCTCCGCCATATTTGTTTTTGAAATAACTGAACTTTTGTTTTACGAAAATGATAGATAAACTGGTTCTCTTTACAAATGTAAAAATTTTTTTGTTTATTATGCGAAATTTATAGAAAATGCAATTTAAAAAATTTAAGATGGCAGTTGACCCCTGGTGGTCATTTTAAAACTTGAAAATATTTTCCTGCGATTCTTCTGGCCAATTTACCTAATATTTTTACACCAAAGTTATACGACGAACGATTCCCAGATATGGCCGAGGAATAGTCTTATTGGGTCACCCGGTACAAAGCCCATGATATGTTCTCAATTTATGTTACTTGATATTTCAATGACTTTTTACATATGACTTTGACGTCGCAACCAATGGCATTGCGTTTCGATACTTCGCTCGCTAAAATAAATTAGCTGAATTTCGAGAAGCTTTTTGTTGTAGTTCTTGTAAGTGATCTGTATCTTTCTTATCATATGTTATCCCAGATACCTATTTAAATTTATCCACCATCTCTTTTTTTTCTCTCCCCGTCACCATTTCACTTCCTTCCCTCTTCCCTTTCTTTATCTGAATCTCTAAATATTTTGTTTTCCTCCTGCTAAATACCTCTTCACAACTCTTATTACTTCTTCCATCTCTCCTTCCTTCTGTGCAAAAATTACTATCTAATCTGCATATTCCAAGAACACTACCATATTTCTTCAAATTTTATTACTCCTATCTGTTGTTCTGTAGATTCTCTTCTACATCCCTTATAGTGAAAACAACGTTGGGTTTAAAAGACATTTCTGCTTTAACCTCTTCCCAGTCCAAAATTATTTTTTACCCTCACTCTTACTTTTGAAACCGAAATACACTGAAAAGGAAGAATTTTCACGCCCGTACTACTTTTACCATTTACTATTTTGGCTTTATCTTGTGGCTAAATCATAAAAGACTCAATTAAACAAAAGAAACACAAACACACCCTACACTAACAAACGATCCAACATCAATAACTGATCCATCTACTCGGCTTGAAAAAAGTGGTGATCGAAAGTGCACAGGAAGGTAGAACAGTGATTCTTCTTGGAGTAGTTGGGAGAACACAAATGAAACGTTTCTACTTTTAGATCAGTTGAAGATACTCCGGGGTTACACCAACAGCAAATTATAAGAACCATTTATTGCTGGATTTTCTAAAATTGATCTACGCCAACACGTTCAAATTCACCCTCGAACGTCTTCTACGTATGGACTATGATGTCGCGCATAGATATAACTTTGAGATCAAATATTTTGTTTTAAAAAATATTAGCATTTCTATTCTTTGATACGTTGTTTACAATTAAAAAATCTATTTATTGCTAAATTTGCCTAAAAATTGATCCACGCCAACACGTTCACATTTACTATCGAACGTCATTTACGTAGACTATAATGTCGGGCGTAGCTATAACTTTAAATCAAATATTTTCGTTTTAAAAATACTAGCATTTTTATTTTTGATATGTTGTTTATAATTCTAAAAACTATTTATTGCTAAATTAGCAAACACTATGAAGAAAGCGATTGTTTGATAAACAAATGTTAAATAAGACTTATTTGTGTTGATCAATTGTTGTTTTAGTAGTTATAAACATTTATATAGATAATATTTTTATATCATAACAGTAGAATTCATTTTTGTAGGTGGATTTATGCCTAAGTTCACATGGATTTATTATTATTTTCGCCATTTTCATTTAAATCGTACATTTTTAAGCAAATCTAATGTCTTCGTTGCACGTGGTGACACAAAACAGTTAATAATATTATTGTTTTAAGTTAAGTATATAAAAACAAGGATAATATATACCCCTCAATAAGATGAAACATCGTGTATGTACCTACGTGCTCTTCTTGAATCAAGAATTATCACTGCCTCTATTTTATTAATAATTTAATTAAAAACGAGTAGCTTTCACTCTTTCAGTATGACATCAGAAGAATTCACAGCCTGAATCACTTTCTTTAATTTTTGAGTATTTTGAGGAAGTAAAATAAAGCGTTGATACGTAAATGTGAATCTTAATTTTTACCGACTATTACGATTCAGAAAATATTAATTGAATAACAACAAACTTTTTTATGATATACAGGGTGTCCAGAAACTCTCCTGACAAACGAAAACCGGAGATTCCTCAGATAATTTTAAGACAATTTAACCCAATTCACCTAGTCCGAAAATGCTTCCTAAGGGAGCTAGAGCTCTTTGAAGATGGCGCCTGGTAACGTAAAAAATTAAAAGATAAACTTCGCGAACTGACAACAATTTGACAATGAAAAACGTAGGTTTTACTTTTGTTGGCAGTTCAGAGCCAACTAGTGCAAAAAATATAAATTTAACTTTAATGACAAAAAAACAAAAAATTTTCAAATCCATTTTCTAGAAAACGGTGTATCCTAATGACTTAAAGTAAGAGTACCTTTTCGTAAAAAGAATACCTGAACGTTTAATAATCTAGTGTCACAAATGCTTAAAGTTAAAGACAAAAAGTTGCGTGCGTTAAAATAACCGTTGACCTACCCAAAACGGACGCCTATGACCGGTACTAGAAATTCGCAATTGATGGAATCAATTCATCTCTGAAGAGCTAAACAAGCATACCAGTTTTTGCTTTTCTAAGTAAGCGTTCTGGAGGTATTTAAAAAAACTATTTACAAGGCGCCATCTTCAAAAGAGCTCTAGCTCCCTTAGGAAGCATTTTCGGACTAGGTGAATTGGGTTAAATTGTCTTAAAATTATCTGGGATCTTCGTCTTCGTTTATCAGGAGAGTTTCTGGACACCCTGTATATCCCACACCGTAATGTTTGAAATAGTTAACGTTTATATTGTTATGGTGTGAAAAAATTAACGATATTACACTATTCAATTATTATTTTTCTATACTGTGAAGTTTTGTGACGTATTACCAGTTTTTTTAATTCGACATCGACTATGAAAAACGAAAGCGGTAAAATTTCAGTGTTCAAGGTAAAATGTTGGCAGACCATTAAAAAAGGTACAATACATTAAGACGATCGCCATTAACAAATCAAAGCAAGATCGCCGTATTGAATTTCAAAAAGGTTCCTATTATTAAAAGAAATATATATTATCAACAACTACATCGGTGGTCTAGTACGAAAATTATAGGTCGCAAGTGTTAACGACCAACACCGTTGACGCTAAACCTTTGTTTTAAAATTTAACCTTGAACCACTAAAAAAACAAATTCGAATGTGTTTACATGCGGAGTTCACAATCATTGCGACCGGTAATTAAATGTTCATTTTCTAATAAAGTGGAAGAGCAGTTCTGTAGTTATCAAAGATTTTACTGATCTGAGTCAATAATTGGTGCTTTGCTAAACAATTCTTCACTAGAATTGTAAATATGATGTTATTGTGTACATACTTTACTCGTTAATATTATAACATACTTATTAATATAGAACGATTTCTTTCTGGTGTGATGATAGTTTTTGTCATCGGTGATTTTCAAACTTTCAGGTGGTCAGCAACTCGAGCAAATTTAGTTGTTGTAACCATTGAATATATAATTGGTGTAACGAAGTTCAATATGCCGTTACTGTATGTTCAATCCATTCTGCATTCTAGTCAGTCCTTTTTACTCCACATCTTATAAATATAAGATGGCGACGGTTTTCAAACCATAAACACTTTTTCACTTTTCAGACGAATTAGAGTACTTTATAATAAAACAACAAAAATCGGTCCGATGGCCGGCCTCCCGGCCGTCCGTCCGTATGTAATCAAGATATCAGAAAAACCGCCAATCAGATGTTTATATAATTTTGAGTAGGGCCTTATTTATAGTATCGCAGATCTAATTAGATTTTGGACATAATCTATTTAGCCAAAAGGGCCACTAATCTACTCAGATTTTCGAAATCTTGAAATATTTACAAAAATATTCATTTTACACATTTTTCTTTAAATTTAGAATTTAATTATACACAACTTTTGTTTAAACTATTTTTTGATTCGATAAGTAATTACTGAGATATGACTATCACGCGACGCTAATTGTTTTAACTATATCTCCACCAATATTAATTATACAAAAAAGTTATAAAAAAAAGTAGTTTTAATTTTATTATCTATAAGTTTTGTTTGAACTATTTTTTCTAAAACAGAAATTTTTATTTTTCTTTCATTTTCAACTTAAGTTCGAATTGCGACGCTGTTAGACGTTTATTTTATTTTTCGAGAAATGTGTTTTATCGCATTTAACACTTTAGATACTCATTTACGTTTGTTAGCATTAGAACGATGTGGCGTTCTGCACAAAACGCTTGTTTTTCTCTTTGCGGATGACAATGTTTAAGGTTTTCTTAAGCTTATCGACAGTTTATTGCCAAAAATGTTACTGCAACATACCAAGTGACGACTGATTGTCCGAAGGGAGAATCGTTACTTTCACTAATTGAATGTAACGATTACAGTTATTTGAGTTTTTGTTATGGTTGTCATGTGTCCACTTTTGTTCGTAAACATCTTCACCTTAAAAAATAAATTAGAATCTAAATGCAAAATTTATTTGTACATTTTGTAATTCTGTAGCATTTTGTATCTGTTTAAATCGATGAGCTCTCGCTATCAACTAAAATAATAAATGCTACTGCTAAAAGCTCCCTTTTAATAGCCTTTTTTCCCCATTCAGGTTCAACTTCTCGCGGCTTTTTTAAATAGAACATCAGCTCTTAAATTAAAACGTCGTAAAGTAAGTACTCCTTCTTTATGCTAACTTGAGCTCAAGCTAGCACCCCTACTATGTCAAAATCAAATTTCAACAACACAATTAAATACCTTGAATTAAGCACTAATTTGTACCCACGATGGTTTCTCAATAAGTTAGTAAATAATTATTTTTTGTATATAATTTCAGTACGCATTTTAACGATTTTGACAAAAAATTCGCAAATAACAAACAAATTTGATACCTTGCCTATCGAATTTAGAACTAATTTGTACCCCCGATGGTTTATTCATAATGTCAATAAATAGATTATTATCATGTAATAATTTAACCATCATGTTATATTTTAATACAATTTAGTTTAGTTTACTTGAAAATGATGCTCTCGAGGACTCAAAACCATGGTAGTTTTTCTGAATATATTTTATTTATAAGCATTGGTGTACTTATTTTCCTGTGAAAATTGGGTTCTGATGCACTTCACACGATACATGTATGGAAATAGATCAATTCATTTTTTTATTAATATGTTTTTTTTATCTAATTATGGTAAGCATTTAAAATCTTGTTTAACGGAGCATTTAACAAATTCACAAATCGGAAACGAAGGTCATAAACTTAATTTTAATTGGTTTCCCTATACTGTTGTAGGCCTTCTTGTATTATGAACTAATTTGTACCCATGACTTAATAAATCTTTTTTTTTTTTGGTCCTCACTGTGTATCAGGTTAAGTTAAATAACTGAAGACCAAAAGTCGGTCGCCCCTCAGTAGTACGTCATCTAATGTATACCTTACGGGTGTCCCGTAAATAAGTACCGTCAATTAGAGGAATGATGTATCATTAAGAAAAATTTAAAATACCTAAATACAATTTTTCTGTAACCTTGTTTAATAAGGTAGAGGCTGATAAATGGTGAAGAAGAAATACACATTTGATTGCATATCTTGTCGAGGGATACAAATTCAAACATATCATTTTTTATAGGTTGTAGTCTCTTCAAAATACATCCAAAGTATTCATTTTGTCATATTCTAATAAGTCATTGTTGTGGTACCAGGGGTTTGAATACTGTTAGTGTACCATATTATTGAAACACCCTGGTATTTCGAAGTAATAACTTTCACGGTAAATAAGTGTTGTGACATCTAGTGTCTCCTAGTACTATTGTAATACGTCCAAAAATTAATTTGCATTAAAATAAGTTTGTCGACAGATGTGTAAGCAGTTACATACGTCGATTCTTCCAACTAAGCGTTGGAAAAAATCTCAAATCTCATAAATTCGCGAATTTACAGCAGACATAATCCACCTCTTCAAAATATTCCGCTAAAGGTTTAATGCAATACGTGGATAACCACTCAGCTGCTAAACAGTTACAATCTATAGAATTTTACAAGTACTTACTTTAATAATCATTTAGGGAGAATTTTGAAAATACCTGTTCGGTTGCAGTTTTTGTGAGTTTTTGGTGCTTTCTTTTGTACGGTTTATTTTGTTTGACACAATAAAATTTTGTAAATTTTTTAGCCTTACTAAAGCTAATCAATTAGTTTATTTTTATATTTTAGGTATAAATACTTTAACATTTTCAACGTCCACGTTTGGTGAAATATCAAATTAGGCGATATCTCCAAGTTCGTTACTTTAGTAGTGTCAAAATCGACTTTAATGCATCGGTGGACTATGAGTCCAGTTCTGCTTTGTGTCCAAGTGTTAAAGTCAGCGAAGTGTCCACACTCTCCTTAATCACTAAAACTCGAAAAAGAGGGCAAAAATTGAGTTTTAGAAAAAATACTTCAAATAGAAGTTATAGATAATAAACAATTTCTTTTATAACTTTTGTATAAATTAATATTCTTGGAGATACTAAAAATAATTAGTCTTTCACCCAACTGTCATATATCAGAAATTACTTATTAGATCTTGAACACGTTGTGTATAATAAAAATTACAAACAATTTTTATTTGAAGAAAAATATGTAAAATGAATATTTTGTAAATATTCTTAGGAAGGAAATTCAATGTAGATTGACGGCCCTTATGGTTCGATCAGTGGTTTTCTTTGATATCGCTTATTGTCCGCACTAAGTAGGTATAGTCGAAAAAATGAAAAATGAGTGTTAAAATTTTCGAATAACTCCTTTATTTATCAGATATTTAGTAAAAATGGATTATAATATATTTTTTTACATTATGAGTAATTATCGTGAGTAAATTAGATCTAAATTTGATAGATAAGATTGTTATTTTGTTTCTTATTTTTCAATTCTTGAAAGTTTTTTGGCAGAAACTGTTAAAATGTGAAAAAAATATATAAAGGAATTGAAACATTAAATTCCGTAAAATTCAATACAAACACAGAAACCATTAAAAAAACTTATATGTTGATAAATAAACTGTTCAATGTAAACTCAATTTTGATTTTAACAAAAACAATTTTTTTATAAATGTTCACTAGTAATAGCCATAGATTTATACTTCACATAAATGGATACTCGGACAAAAGTCTATTCGGGGTTTACACTTTCAATTATCTACTAGGATCTATTTATTTTAGGGTGCATTACTTTTATCGAGATAAATTATTGTTGAACTGTACCCATAACATAAAAATTATGATTAATGTAACTAATTCTTTTTTATTCATTAACAGCATGCACACTCCGGACAGGTACGCTTGAAAGGGGTCAAATGCCACCCCCCATATACAAGCCCGATCAACCTACAACAAAGTTTTCAGTGGCCAAATGCAAGTACCGCATTTGTTGTCTCTTCGAATATGGACGAACGAGGCAATTTCAACACCAGGTATTTAATTTTTTTTTATTTCCGTAATTTGTAAGAATTTGAATGTTGTAATTATTATACGCCCGCCGTTCTTTGAAGTTTAATGTCCGTGTTGACTTTTCGAAATCAATACGGTGACTTTATGTTAAGGTTTACGATGAGGGTAGATTACATATCTTAACATTATAAATATGCACCACTTAGTTAACGTAAAAAAATAAGTTTCGCAGACTGGAGTTTTAAGATGGAGAATTGATTAAAATTTGTTGTGACGCAGTAAATCACGTTGATAGAGTTACTGTAAAATCATTATTTATTTGTATTATTAGATAAGTAGCTGTTCAAAATTATGTTGATACTGATTGAGAGAGAAATCTATTGGCATAGATAATAAAAATGTGATAAATTTTGCCCGAATTTTAGTTAAAATGGATACGTAATAGTAAAATAATTGGCTATACATACATACCACCATTTTATAGTAGGTTAAAGGTGGCCTAAAATGGGATACTTAACGTTTAACACCCCACAAAAAAAAATACTTTTTCTTTAATAAAAACAACTAATTAAAACCTTATAAACTTATATGAAAGAAAAGTAAAATTCGCAGAGAAAGGCACCACCATCACTTTCAACCGCTGGACATTCATCATGAGCGCATTTTCTACACATTAACCAACCTTCGCCATTACGGTCATTGCCATTTCGCAAAATATACATTCCACGTCCACATCAGATTCGTTAGATTCATCAGGTTCAAACTTGGTTTCTGTCGATGTCTTCGATTTGGAACGTATTTTTTAGATTTCCCGATGGACTTTTGATCTTAATGGTTTTATTTTGTATTCCTTTGTTTTATTGGATTTAAATTGATCTGCCACCGTACTTTCTATTTTCTCAGCCAAAGTGTTTTCCAGTTCAGTTTTGTAACGGTTCTCATACCAATTTTGCTATTCGCCTTTTTCTTTGATGCAACCTACTTTACTCGCCTTTGGGTATAAGCAACTAGTCGATGGTTTGTGCTAATTCTCGTTCCTTGCATAACTTGCTCTTCTAGTGTAGACTCTTATAAAACCATGATTAGTGTCCTCTGATGATGTATTTTTTCGTCATCTAACATTACTGCAAAATTTTCAGTAGTGTCACTAGTTTGACGTTGTTGGCAAAGTTTATTAATTGTATTAAAAGTGTTGAAGCTCTGCGATAAGCCTTAGCAAATAAAGACTCAACTTCACTTACAGGCACGCACCGCCATGGATTATTTCTCAACCAAGTTCTCCTCTTATATAAAATGTGCTGAGTGGTGACATGAAGGACACATCCAATGGCAGCATCCGCGATGGCTTGTGTGGAGTGGAAGGCATGTTTTCGTGCCTTGTCAATCATTGCAATGTTTTGCGTGTGAGTTTTATGACCGTCGAGTATGAGTAGTGCGGGATTGTTTATTGATGCTTGAGTGTGAAGCAGAAAAAGATTGAAACCATTTTTCGCCACGTTCGGCTGCTGTGAGGGAACCTAACTATTTGTTTTTGTTCACGTTAAATCATCTCTTGTGGGTGGAAATTTCTGATTTTCTTGGAGTGGTTCAAAATGTCAAAAAGGAATTCACTGTACTTGTTGATTAAAACCCTTAGCTCTTACAGTCAAAGTTGCCTCTGGTCTTCTCAGTGACAATTTGTGGCGTTCCATTTCGCACAGCTTCCAGCCTTTTCACTTCAAGATCGGTGCTCAGTTTTTCTTTTATATGTGGAAGGCATTTGGAGAAAATAAAAATAACCAATAAATTAAAAAGATTAGAAATGAAACTCACGATATTCCATCGATGTAAAATGTTTAAACTTACCGCTAAAAGATCATAAACGAATCCTCATAGGCACCCACGGATCTAGGATTTTCTTTAGGGGGCTCAAAGTAAAAAATGCAATTGCCTGTAGGAACGTTTTTACTAATAATAAGTATTTTACAATAGTTCTAAACGTCTCGGAGAAACCTTAGCAAATTCTGTTAATCACTTCTTCAGGAGAGATTGGTATTTTATCATGAATGTACAAAGACGCTAAACCATTCAATCTCTCTGCGCATACAGTGGATCTTAAATATGTTTTAATTAACTTCAAACCAGAAAAACTTCTTTCTACAGAAGCTGTAGTAACAGGTATCGTGCAACAATATTTTTAGTATAGTTTTAGTATTTGGAAACAAGTCAGGTGTTTCTAGAAACGCTTCCGCCGGAGTGGTTGGGTGTGATTTCTGTTGCTTCCAAAATTGTCTATATATAGGTGCAACTCTCCTCGTAACGAAGCAGGCGATGGTAAATCTATGTTATAGATTTTAGCAGATTCTACGATATACCCTATGTCTGTAACTTCCGTAATGTTATTGGGAACGAGATCAAACAAATTTATAATATTTTCATGTCCTTCTTTTGAAAAGCGACTTTTGAGTTCGGTGCTGATGTGATCGAGAAAAGGTATATAAAGATTTAATCTGTAATGTTCTTTGACATTGTCAGTCAGTATGTTTGAACGGTTTCTCTGAACATTTGAAATTCTTGGTCTTACAATTGGTACATTAAAAGATTCAGCAACTTGAATTGTTTGATTGTAGATAAAGTCATATTCAAATTCACCTTGCGGTTCATACTTTCTATAATTTTCCAAACACTGAATGATGCTATTCACTAATTCATAGCACTTTCTTAGATCCATAGAAACAGACTGCAAATCTTTTGCTAACGGTAATGTTAACTGAAAAACAGCCGAAACTATCGTCAAGGTTATAATGAAATCAAACTGCATAATAGAAGTTAAAAGGCTTGCTGAATTCACATTTGAGGTGGAATCATCTACATTTTCCAAAAATTGTACTATTACGTCAAACATTTCCAGAAATTGTAGTAATGCATCATGTCGCTCTATCCATCTTGTATCGCAAAGAGATTTTAATTTGTGGCGCTTTTCTGTTGTATCTGTCTCTAGAATAATTTTTTCAATAAAACGGATCGCTTACTTGAATCCTGTAGAAAGTTGGTTACACTTTTTAATAGTACCCATCATGTTCCTTACGTTTTGAATTTTGCAAGCGTTTGATATTGCAAGATTTAGTTTGTGTGAAGCACAGTGAATGTAAACTGCTAATGGTTGCAATTGTTTAAGACGAACTTGAACACCTTTAAATTTCCCGGACATGTTAGAACATCCATCATAACCTTTGCCCCGTATACTATCTAAATTTAAATTAAAAGTCTCTAGTGTGTTTAGTATTAATGTAGTTAACGCTTCTCAGTTGTCTCTTCTGTGGGAACAAAACAAAGAAATTTTTCTTTTGATTTGGGCTACATCGGCATCAAAATATCTAATAAATAAGCTTACCTTTCTACTGTACTCACATCAGTCGTTTCATCAACTAAAATTGAAAAAACAGCTTAGCTTTCTTAACTTCCATCAATATTTTTCTTGTAATTATGGAATAACAACAACTAATAATTTCATTTTTGTAGTTTTACTAAAAAGTAGAATTTTTTGAGCTGTATCAATATGATTCTGAAGATCGGTGTCACCAGATTCGATGCGAAATTTAAGTAATGCTCTAAAATTGCTTTGCGATGTCTGATCAATATAGTCAAGTTTACCGTCATCACGATGACCTCTGAGGGCAATGTTTTGACGACCACAAAGAATAATTGTCTTTACAATAGGTATAAGCCTTTTTCTATTATTTTCAATAATTTTCCTTTTTTCGGTGTCCAAAATAATTTTATGGATTCATTTGGTCGTTCATATGTACGATGAAAACCAGCGCTTCTAACAACAGCCATTTTATGGTAATCTGTACATTCATGTTTTGGAAAGTTTCCAAGGATTTTTTATATTTATTTAGAGGTAGAGTTACTAAAGCTCCAAGAGAAACTTTATGTTTAGTTCCGCTTTCTTTAGGTCCAAAAAGAACACAAGGTTTGCAAAATGCCCTCCCAAAGCCACGCTGTATTCTAACCAAGAATATTCTTGAAACCATTTTCTTGAAAATTTCCTGGTTTGTCCACTTCAGTGTTACATGGGAATTCAAAATGCAATAGTGGTGTCCATTTCCCTTTCAGAATATTATACTTCTCTTCATCAGTTAGCAACTTGCCAACAACAGTGCCAATATCATGATGGGGTATGGCAGTCAGAGATATTAAGCGTTTGTTTTGCTAGTACTAGGCTCCAATTCATTTGAATTATTCGAAGTAGGTACTCATTGTCTCTACATCGACTACATCTTCTGTAGCAATACGTAACC
>JALBCR010000357.1:0-30000 GCA_030710515.1 Abscondita cerata
TCTGCGCTGATTCAGTTACGTATTGCTATTCAAACATAAACACAATAGGTTGTTTAAATTAATTAATGCAAACAAAATTTTTAAAATGGTTATACAGGGTGTTTCATTAATCAGTACAGAAAATGAAACTGGAAATTCCTTGCAAAATTTAAAGGGGTTTAACATAAAAAAAAAATTTCCTTAAAGCCTCCCCTGAAGAGTTACAGCCCCTTAAAGATGTGTAAAAATTCACATTAATCGATTTTTTCTGAAATGACTTGAAATAAAAAAGAAATCTAAACATTCAAATACTACTACCAAGAAGCCTCCATAATTTCATAATTTTATTCACCCTTGTTCTCTGCAAGGGGTGAGGTCTTACTACCCCTTAGAGTTTTTACCAGAACTTTTTAACTAATTTTTTTTTCAATTTTAAAATTCAGATTTTGGAGGCCAATTCAATTAAAAAACTTTTTGTCTCTTAAAAATTTCACGTAAACTCAATACTTTTTCACCAAAAAATAAATTAAGCGAACTTGCAGAATTTTTAATTAATAAGTTGCGTATGCAAGTTTGACATAAATAACAATATTATTATTAACTATCATTTTTAATTTAAATTAACAATATTATTTCAGAGAGTGTTCAAAATGGGCACCATTTTCTTGAATACAGGCTCTTATTCTTTTGAACAAATTTCCGTTAACGCTACCTAGCATTGCTACAGATTGTCTAACTCTTCAGGGAGGCTTTAAGGAAATTTTTTATGTTAAACCCCCTTTAAATTTTGCAAGGAATCTCCAGTTTCATTTTCTGTACTGATTAATGAAACACCCTGTATGATTGAATTGATGTCTCATAAGAATGAAAAACAAAATATTAATAAATGTGGCGTTTTGTGGGAGATTGTAAAATTTTTGGAGGGAATAAAACATAAGGACCATTGATTTGGTTTTGAAATTATTTTTACAAGAAAAATTATATCTATTTTTCAAATGAAACCCTACTTGTAAACACCTTCTAGATTATCACTATGAACCATAAAACAAATTAATATGTACCGACTGAGTCACTTAAACTTTTACATTTTCTTTCTAATTTTTTTTCACAAAAGAAAAAAATTGTGGGGTTCAAGAATGTTTCTGTTTCGAAGACCAATTTATACTGTATTTCTGTCAATAATTTTTTAAATATTTTTAATCAAAATTTATTATTGCAGGTAGTTGAATGTTTATTCTCTTTTAATTTTATTTATTTTTTTTTATTAATTTTAGACCTAATTAAAGCGAATTTTTTCTAAAAGGTATTGTCTTTAAAAGGTTTTTGAGGTTCCTTTTTTTTTATTTACTTTATGAGAAGAAATAATTTACTAATAGCACAAAAAAAATATAAAGACAAAATTAGTTAAGAACATCTAGCAGCCTACTCAAAATATTTACGTCAAAGTACCGTGCTGAATCCGACAAATCCAGAAATGCAGAAGCTTGTGGTAAAACGCTGAAAACAGTAAGCTGACCAATAAAAAGTTTCATTTTTATCCCCTGCCATATTTCCATAAATTTAAATGGCCAAAGAAAACAGTATTTTTGAATTAGGAGTTTTCATAAATTTTATATTTAAGAAAATTGAACTTTATTGTTAAGTCAAAAAACAAAAAGTATAAGGTCCTCAGTATTACATATTTTTATTTTTTAAAAATTTACACTATCTTTAAATAATATTTGAAAATATTGGATTGGTCTGATCATTGCTCTACAAATAAATATATATATATATATATATATATTTATATATATATTAAACGATAACTTTGTCATCTATTATATATATATATATATATATATATATATATATATATAAATGGATTTGTTTATGTAAACACTACTAATTTATTACTTGTTTCGCGCCAATTTTCCGCATTTAAATTAAATACACTTTTCAAAAAGTACCCTGTAATTTAAAAAAATTTACAACTGACGAACGTCTTTTATGTATATGGGCTTTGTTTTAAATTTTAAAAAGTTGGAAAATACCGAATATTTTATTATTTACCGATTAGTAAAAACATTATTTTCTTTTTATGTTATTCGTATTGACAATTTAACTGAATCAATTGTAAATCTTAAAAGTATTGCATTTGCAACAAGATTTTGAGTACAGGGGTGAGAGTTTGTGTTTAGGTTGTTGGCCAGAGTTCATAAAGTCAATAATTCTTATAAATACACAAGTATTAATTACTTGTCAGCAAATAGAATGATATTTGCAAGAAGAGTATTTTCAGTATTTATGTGGGCATCTCGGAAACTATAGAAGACAGAAAAAATGATACAAATAGAGAAATATTTGCAGAATTAGTAGCCAAACAAGATGACAGATTTAAAATTAAAAATATCAAGGCCTACTGGATATCTGAATAAATTCAATTTTGGTCATTTTCTTCCAACTGTTATTTCTTTCTTTACTGTAAGAGATAAAAATTAATTTTAACGATAAACATTTTTACTAACATGCGTTAACATATTTAGTCTATATTGCAAAGTTTTTTTTTAAATTGAAAGCATAGTTGATGATCACCTAATCAATTAGTTTATTTTTTTTTGTCAATGACATAAAGGTTGATACACTTCTTTGTATAAATAAAACCACTAAACGCGTTTTTCTATTATTATGGTTTACAAAATCTAGTTCGGCCACGGAAAACTTACCCTCACAGGCTTTAATATTTCCGTTTCTGTGTTTAGATTAAACTCATACTAATTCGTATTAAGATGTCGGTGGCGATTTGGCTACGTATTTCTTTTGATCGACAAACGATTTTCAAATACCTATTGAACGGCACGACGTCTACCACAAATATTAAAGCCAGTTTGGTAAACTGTTTTGCTCAATTATGTATTACTGAAACAATTTAAAGTTTTTATCATTCTCATTTAATCTATACTTTCGTCGGAAACGTAGATTCTTAACTCGACACATTTTGACTAATTTGGCAATAATGCACACTGTTTTCAATATTTATCATAGATAAATCATTTTTCAAAAAAAATAAAATAAACAATTGATTTAAATATTTATTTGAGATAAAGAAAGATTGAAGTTATTGAAGTTTGACTTTTACAATTTGAAACATATATAGTTCACATATTCACACATAAGTTCCACCTCTTTTAAACGTATGAGGAAAAAAAATAGTTATTAGAATTTAACATAGAGAACGTTATTAATTTACAAGTGGAATTAGTTTTTTGTATACGATTTTAACACAAAATAGTAAAATATTAATTGTAGTTAGAAGTAAATATTCCGACAGACAAATTGAAACCGTAGATGACAAAAGTACAAAAAGTATCTGTAATATAGAATTTAACTAAAATTTATGTATAGTTACCCTTAAAGTAACACATATAAACCCTAGTTTTTTTTTCGCCTTTTCTTTCGTAAATATATCGAAAGGTTCCCCCGTCTTGATTTTTTTTTTTTCGAATTAATAAAGTAAGGGCGGCACAAGGACACCCTGTGTTTCAACCTTGTAACGTGTTATCTTTTGAGGTATGTAGAAACTGTTTTAAACACATTTTGGGGATGCTTTTAATTTTTAGACCCATATTAATTCTTGCCTTTTCGCACGTTTTTAGTGTTTACCTTTTACGTTCATTTAAACCTCAACTATAGAAAAAATTAACTAATTAGGAACACTCTAATGTAGTTTCTTTTATCTGCAATTTATTGCGTAAGAATTGTTTGCACGAATTTTCCCTTTTTTGTAATACGCACTCATGAAGCGATTGTCACCGATTTATCTAGCAATTGTTTTTTTTTTTTTATTTTAAAGGTGTTTAATTTAAATTGAAGTTCTATATACATAGTTTGCTATCGAAAACAATCGATAAAATATAAGTTAACAATGATTAGTTCAGGTTGTAAAATAACCTGGTCTCTATTCTATTTTCAGAATATGTGAAGGGGATCTTTGTTTTAAACTGTTTTGTTTTTAAAAGCGAAACGCTTCTGTACGAAGCTCTTATCGATGTCGTTTTTTAATATATTGATTTAGTTCGAATCGGATTGGTACATTTTAAAACCGCCTGCAACAGCCGCGTTGGTTGGATTCTACTTTCTTTTTTTTGGTTTGTTGCAAGTGGAGTAAGCTGTACACCTTCACCGTTGAATCATTTTAATATTTTTGATTCAACAGATATTTACGTCATTTAATTATTTTTTCTGTTGGATACAATGAATATCAAAGCAGAGGTTATTGATTTATAATTTTGATTTGATTTTTATATGATATTTAATTATGTATATGCTATGTGTGGTTTTTATGTTGTTTTTGATGAATTATTATTTTATTATCATAAATGTATGTATTATGTTATGTAGTTTTTTGTTTTTCTTGTGTTTTTACTAATATTCGACAAACGAAGTCATGAGGCTATTTGATTATTATTTATCCCAGAAAAACTGAAATATAATGGAACATGTTTTGTTGTATGTTGTCCAATGTACTTTTAGGTTTTCCTTTTGTAAGCAACCTATGCAGAGGTTAAATAGTTTTATTTTAATTTATTGGTTTATAATACATTATCCATAGTAGATCAGGTTCCTCATTCAATCCGAATCTAATTATAAGTTTCGTAGGTAATTAAAAATAAATCACAACAATAATTAACTGTATATTTGGATTGGGTTACTGACTTCTAATTTATGTACTACAACACAGGTTAGTTGTCACCTATGATACTAATAGTAACTTGTTTTGGAAATTTTGTATCACCACAGTAATTTGAAAAATAATTGCAGTAGAGAACGTTGAACTTTTGGGTCAGATTTTTTCACCTCCAGTTAACTTCTACTATGGAAACACAGTATTGAGCCAATCAAACTTTTAGAAAGTCGCGTTTTAACCGACAGGTAAAATTAACTAGAGAAGAAAAATCAAGTCTTAAAAGAAATAAATAAAGAAAAATAAATACATTAGAATTTGAATTTGATATCTGTTGATAACTTTATATCTGAGTTAAAGCAACTAAAATACTTGCTTGTGGGATATTCAACATGTGGAAAATTCAAAAGTGCTGCACGTTATTCTGAAAATGTTTTCTTGCCTAAATGCAATGCTTTATTTCTCTGTTACCTTCATTTTAGTTTCATTTAATAAGTTACGATTTACCGTACGTTTGATTTCTGTACACGTATTACGTGGATTGCATTCTTCTAGGGCAATACAAGCGTTGCTTGAGTATCTGACGATGTCCTATGCATTTTGTACCTCCTCGATTGTATTTTGGTGTTTTCTTTTTACACTAGTCACGTACACAAACACAGTTGAGTTCCGTATAGCAATTGTCGTTAAATAGTCGATAAATATTTGGTTTTTCAGCATTGGTAATACAACGTCTTTAACAATTAGTAATATTTTTTATTAAGCGTATAGATAAGTACCATGACGTTACTTTTGGCTAATCAAGTAATTTCTTTTTTGTAGTTGTAGCCTAAAATTACTAATTTCCCGGTTATCTTGATCCACGGGAAGTTTCATTTCCCGCACCGCGGTGTTGTTTAGTTTCCGAGGAAATAGGGTATTTTTGTTAGATTGGTATTACTTGACACTTTAAACAAATTACATCATTTGACAAGTATGGTGTACATTTGGTGTTGCTGTATTGGTATAGCATAATTGCGTTTCCATACTCTGGCTATTCCCAAATTAATATAATACAAATTTTGAGTTTGGGACTTATTTCTCAAAAATATATATTTTTTTGACACGTTAAAAAATTTGCCCCAAAGGGAAGGTGACACCTGACGACCGTCATACTTGCACTTGTGGACAAAAAATATTACTAGCTAACGTTACCCAGAGCAAATCATACAATGATTTTTCTGCTGGCTCTTGGTCTATGACCAAAACAAGCTTATTCAAAACAAATAAAGCTCAAGTGAATTTTTCCTCGTTATTATGTGAACGTTTGTGGTAGGTTTTCACCAATTAATATTTGGCATTTTTTGTAGAAGGGTAGTGATCAGAAACCTTTTTATGGTTTCACAAAGTTTTATTCCATCT
Source organism: Abscondita cerata (assembly GCA_030710515.1). Classification (NCBI taxonomy): domain Eukaryota; kingdom Metazoa; phylum Arthropoda; class Insecta; order Coleoptera; family Lampyridae; genus Abscondita; species Abscondita cerata. The sequence continues at coordinate 6,044 of JALBCR010000357.1, forward strand.
AGTACTAACCCTCCTACAAAGAACTTAGTTAAATTACTTAGTGGAAACCTACGATATGCATTCAAGTTTTATGACCTCCGGTTTGTTTTCTCCTGACTGGAAAGAAATAGAAACATGTGCATTGTTTTAAGTTGAGCGTGAGCTCGGTGTTAATACGTCACAGAGATGGCAGCACTATACGTCAGATAAAATTGTAGCGGCAGAGTTGAGAGTGAGAACTGTTTTAGATCTTAAAATGGCTACGTTTTTCTTACTTGAACAGCGTGCAATAATTGCATTCCAAAGGGCACTACGGTTACAGGTGCATCTTACGAAAATGTTTTCAAGAACAAATGTAACAGAATTTTGTTATTTACGAGGTTGAAAGGTAGAATTCTATATACGGTTTCCGTTCTTACACGCATAGATGCACTTTTTGATCATTCAATTTGCGAATTCCGTTTGTTAAAACAGCTCGTTTTGTAGCGACCATTTGTGTCGTAATAAGTTTTCTTGTTTTATTCTACTTTAAAATCATCTTTAATAGAATTTCATCTCTTCTCGAAGTTTAGTTGTCAGAGTCCGCATAACTTTAAATGGAAAAAAGAGCCCAAATTTGAAATACAAAGTCACCAAATAGACTGTAAGCGTTTGATTCACACAAATATGAGTCGTTACGATATAGTTTTACTTTCACACTTTTTCTCTTCGTATTTTTATTGATTTAGGTATTGTGGAAATGGGTTCGAAATTACACTTTGCTCCACGAAATTAAATGGACATGATTAAAACCGTGTTGAAATCATAAGGAAGTTGGCCTCACCTATTGAATCCGGCAATTGAAAGGTAATAGGGATCCTTCCGTGCTTTTATTCTAAAGACGATGGTATACGTATATGAAAACCGTTATAAACAAGACAAGTTACTCAAATTTTATTTTATTCTCAAAACCCGCAAAGTGATAATTATTTATCGTTGAATCAAATTTTATTCTATTGCTTATAATTTATATTTTTGTGTTTCATTATAATAATGGTTTTGGTATTTGTTTGTTAAATCAAAAATTCGTAAACCGTTTAATATTATTTTAAATTTTGATTGTATAAATTTTGTCTGTTGTATACTTAATGTTTATATTAAAAATATATCCCCTATATATAATGGTATTATATAATATCAATACACTATATATAAAATTAGTTTGTTTGGATTCCTAAACTTAATTACTGAGTACAGGGCTATTCTCCTTTTAAAAACTCAAATAAATATAACACAAGTTCTTTCCTGCACTGCAACAAAAACGTCTGGAAATGGCTGCCCATGTGCTGTTTCACCAAAACAATAAACCTGCACATTGGGCTAACGTTACGCGACCGTTTCTTTGTGAAAACAACTTTGAAGTGATTTCTCATGCTCACTATTTACCTGACCTGGCTCCCTAGTAACTTTTGGCTGTTTTCAACACTGTCTGTGATCGCACATTCACCAGCCGTGCGATTTTCCAGTGGTCAAAACAGACTCCTAAATAAGTCTTTGCCGAGGTCCTGGAATCATTGCGTCAACTTTGTAAAAAATGTATACGTCTACAGGGAGATTACGTCAAGAAGTAACACTAGTTTTATAGTTTTTGGGTGAGTATTTAATTAGAAAAAAAAATAGGAGGTTTTAGAACTTTAGCACCCTTATATTCCTTAGTAGTTTTTGACTTAATACCTTCATTTTATTTCTACCTTAGATTTTCATTGATTCCTCTCATTTTTCCCCCTTTTAACTTACTAATAGCTGGCGATATTGCAATAAAGAATCCAGATAATTGGACACTTATGTGTAACACAATGACGTCCAAGATATGCCAAAAAAATAAACACAGGGAATCGAAGGGAAGCACGGGAAGTTTGGAGGAAGCTTGCGTCCAAGAGTGGATATCTAATTAGGCAAAAAAAAAAAAACAATTAACTTTTTAAAAACCATACGTTTATTTATTTTAGCTGACATTTTAAAATCATTTCTTACAATATTATTTTACCTGCCATTAAGGAAGTATTTTTACTTCTTAGCATCTATCAAATAGTTTTTTTTATGATAATAACTCACATTTTAGAAACTTTTACATACAATAAGACTTCCTTAGTTAGTGTTCATTTGGTATTAAAAATAAGAAATAATTGTTGCGACATTTATATGTCCGACTCGTGCTATCGTAACACGTTGTTTGTAACTGCTTCTTTACTTGTCGGCAAAGTTGCTTTAATGCAAATTAGAAACAAGTATGTTAACTATTTCAGAAATTTGTAGTTTTAAAAAATTTTGACTGATTAACATTTTTATTGTAACATGTAAGGATTGTAGATTACAAAATAACAAAAAGAAGCGACGGCTCTGGCAGTACAACCTAGAAAGAAAAATAAAGAGAATATGGCTTGATGTAGTGAGAATAAAGAAAGAAATAAAACCGACCAACAGGAGATCAACAGGTTTTACTTAAAATCTGATATGCCAAATCGAACTCAAACCAAGAGAGAGAGAGAGAGACAAACAATACAGTATAAACAAACAAATCTTAAAATATTATGAGAATATGACAGAAATAGAGAGACTATCGCATATAGTTACGTGCGTTAGCAGCAGCCTCGCTTACAATAAATCAGACTTTTAGTTAAGATGTCGAATATCAGGTAAGCTTTAGTTAAACGCTTGAGTTAAGAGTTATTCTTCAAATTAAGAAGTAGCTGCTATTAAGGCTCTGCGTAAACATATCATTTACACACGGCAAGTTACACTAAATCTAAACAACAAAAAAGGTAAGTACCTCCTGCAAACCCAAAAGGCCTTTTGTGTCCGCGACAACCGCTCTAAATTAAGCGTTTTAGCCCTTATTGAATTGATTTAAACAAACTTCCGGTTGGAAAAAGTACACCGAATAAAAGTTACTTAAATATTAACTATCGAGCCAGTTTGTGTCATCTGTACTCAAACTTCATAAGCACCCGTAGCCAGATCAAACGTAAATGCCAATTTGTATTGGAATTTGGAAACCCACATTAAATAGTTTTTGGTGAGAATTTCACTTCAGAGAAAATGCTAAAACACCTACGTGTATCAAACGAGAGAAGAAATTGTCCGCTTTCCGTTTTGAAAATTCAGTTGAATTTAATTTCCACCAATACAAAATTTGCAACATGGGCGCCAAGTTCGACTTTTTGTCGCACCATACTACTTGCGACACATGTTCTAAGACGACTTACGACATATGTCCTAAATACGGAAAATAAAACCGTAACCAACAATTCTATACGGTTTGTATAATTCTTATTACCTTTAAAAGAAAATATGCATTACAAAAATGTCGGGAAATCGTCGCGGAACAATTCATAGAAAAATATTAAATTGCTAATATTTTAAAACTACAAGTTTATGAAAGAGATTTCTATGTGAAATACACTTTAATATCAGGTGGTTTCTTATTTAAAAAAGTACTTCGCATAAAAAATGTTTAGCTTACTTTTCGAGAAATCAATAGCATCAATTCATGTTAGACTCTGAAATCCTCTAGAATTGTCTTAACCGCTTAAAATATATTGTTGACGATTAATCGCCTAATATCTGACTTTTAGTTATTCTCTTACTGACAGCCGTTGCCATCCGATTTTTCTTGCTGTATGAAACAGATCCTATCTTTGGATTTGATTTTTTACACAGGCTCTGTAATACCGCACCTAATTTTCTTAACATTCTTCAGATCTTATCTTCAGAGTTGATTCTTTACCCAACCTTTGTAGTACAGATTCTAATTTCTAATCCTTAAATCTGCAGTGTAATTTCTATTAAGTAAAATTTTCACTCATGACGTCTTCAACTTTAGTTCGAACCCTTTTTCTACTATGAAACAACCTACAACCTTCTTTGTTAGAAACTAACCGTTCAATTTACCGTAATACTATATCGAAAGCCAATACCAACAGCACCGTCGCCACATTCTATTCTTTTACCGATACATACTGTTGCGGGGCAGCTTCGAAGCTTAAAAACGTTATCTTTATATTATCAAGCCGGGCCACAAAGGCTTCGACGAGCACCCCAAGGAAAGAATCGCAGTACAGCAACGTTTAAAAGGCTGCGTACCAGATAATCTATCCGTATAAATTAAGGGTATTTTTCATCACATCCATAACTATTCTACTTACAGAAACTCAATAAATTATCGCCGAAATCCGAAACATTACCATTCAAATTCACGTGTGCGCAAGCTATCAATCCGTAGAAGTGGTTACATTATCGCCGATATGTACAGAGTGCGGCGACAATCCCGACGGAACCATTAGAAATTGTGGTATTAATAGACGTATTCTTTCAAGCTGATCTAACTGATCCGATTGATTTAATCTGAACTTGCAAGTTCTTTCAAACGAATTCATTTACCCCCCACCCTGTTCTTAAGTGATCCGAATCAGAACCAACTGAACTTCATTATTCGGCGAATTTGTTTTGGTTCACTTTATGCGAGTGATCAGCTTTCAAGCGTAGTTAGTGAACTGATTTGAACTAAAAATCCAAGTGAACTCATATCAAGTGAATTGATCTGATCGAAGTATGATTTACATTCATTTGTTTATAAGTAAACACCACTTGTGTAAATATCCAAATAATATACTGTTTAAACTCTGGTTGAAGCAATCCCAACCACAAAATAAATATTTCTCACCCTGTGCTCATTAAACCCCATATTATTATTAATTGAGCGAGATGTGTTACAAGTCAAAGAGCACAATAATTTCATTATTTATTTGGATAAATACTTATTATTAATACATATTGATGTAGGGCTAATGTGGCGCGGCTGTTTTGGTCGGGACGATTTTGTTATGGAGTACCATTGAAACCATTACGTAGACTTGAACGTGGATTTGCTAAATGCAGCTCTTTCAAGTACTAGTAAGATGAATTCATTTATTAACAGTTATAATATAAAACAAGTTATAAACTCATCAATTAGAATTACTAGAGATACATCTACACTTCTGGATTTAATTGTGGTACCTAATGAAATAGTAATTTCCGATTGTGGCACAGTTGATTTTGCATCTTCAGATCATCAGTTCATTTATTGTGATTTGCATCTGGATATTGACATTCCGAAATGCCATTTCAAAACTTATCGTTCTTATAAATACTTTGATAGGCAGTTATTTAGAGAAAACTCATCCCGATTACCACTTTCTGATATATTATATATGAATAGTATTAATAAAAAGGTTAATTTTGTTACAGAACATTTAATACAAAATTTTGATAAGCATGCTCCTTTTATACGTTCCAGGTTTATTAAGCCTCCTGCTTCTTGGATTACACCCAACGTCAAACTGAGGATGGATGTTAGGAATAAAGCCTTAAAAAGATACAAAAAAGTAAAAATCCTGCCCACTGGGATTATTACAAACAATTACGGAATTATACCACTCAAGCCATAAGAAACCAGAAAAAGGCGTTTTTTGTATACAAACTTTGCAATTTGGATAGTAAAACTCTTTGGAAAAAATTCGTAAAGTATAAAGTTCATTCTAAACCAACGGTAGAAGTTCCTGAATCATTAAAAATTCTAAAAAATTTAACGGGTTCTTTGTCAATTCAGTTCCCAAGGTTGATGTTGATATAAAAAAAAACTATAGATTTCTATGCAAATAACAATTTATTAACACAGAAAAACCAAATTTTTAGATTGCATACAGTTTTTGAGACGGTAGTATTAAATGCAATTAATTCAATAATATCAAATGCTGTTGGTGTAGATGATAGTATGATTAAACTATGTTTACCGGAAATATTGCCATACATTCAACATCAATTTTTGTTCAGAAAAGGGTGTTTTTCCGGACATCTAGAAGGTAGCAGTTGTGGTTCTTTTGGCAAAGACTAGTAATCCTAGTGAGCATAAAAATTTCCGTCCGATTAGTATTTTATTTGTTTTGTCAAAAATCTTAGAAAAAATTGCCAGCATTCAAATTAAAATTTATCTTGAACGGGCTGAAATACTTCCAAGCACACGGTCAAGTTTTCGACCTAACTATAGATAGCTGTGTTTCAGCTCTGATGACTGTTACAGATAATATCTTTACAGCTAATGATAGAAATAAGCTAACGTTACTTGTATTGTTGGATTACAGCATAGCGTTTGATACACTAAATCATAAAACGCTTATTGCCATCCTAAACTATATAGGGTTTGATAGTACTGTTATAAATTTTTTTTGCAGATATTTCTTTAGTCGTAAACAGTTTGTAAAAATTGATCAATCAGTGACAGTATCACAAACTCTCGATTTGACGCCTGTAGTGCCACAGGGGTCTGTATTGGGCCTATTTACACTATCCGATTTAGTAAGGAGTTGAAATTTTGTCAGTTACATCAATACGCTGATGATACACAAATATATATATATATATATATATATATATATATATATATATATATATATATACAGTGTGTCCAAAATTTGATGCTCACCATTGGTATTTTGGAAACGGTAAGAGTTACAGGGTCGGTTAAATGGAACAATATGGAGGTATTTATCTTACCTCTTCAGACCTTCTCTTGTTTTTCCAAAGAAATGCGTTGCCTACTAGATATTGCAAAAAAGTGAAAATCGGCATTTTCTTTAAACTTGCGTAGAATCCACACTATTTATCCTATCAAAAATATGTAAATATAAAAGTTGTAGACATTTAGATATTGAATAATATGCGTCATTAAAATATTTTTTGCTTGCATCAGTAGCGAAATATGACCCAAAGTTGCATTTTTTTAAATGGAAATGATAATTTATTTTTATACAGTTGAATTACTTGATTTTTTCCTTTTCAACGATATAAGGTTCGAGCTATTTATCTTGTGTACTTTAGAAGATATAAAGAAAAATCATTTTTGAGGCAGATTTATAATGTTACCAAGTTGTAAGCAATAATAACAAAAACATAACGGGTGGATAACATCGTAAAACGAATGAGTTTTCCTATAAAAGATTCTCAATAGTGCGGCCATTGACTTCTAAACATTTTGTATAGCGTTTTTCAATATTTATTCGGCAATTCATTAATTGACGGACGCTAACTGAATTAAAGGCCTGCATGACGCTCTGCTGCAAATCATTAACGTTCTCATAATTGACAACGTATACTAAATTTTTATGTGTCCCCACAGGAAAAATCTAGTATGGACAAATCTGGTGATCGCGCAGGCCAACGTATGGGACCGTTTGTTCCAATCAACGGTTTCCAAATCTTGCTGATAAATATTCAGTGACGATCCTGGAATTATGGGCCGGGGCGCCGTCTTGCTGAAACAAAATACTTCTTTCTTCTTGAATAGGTAGCTCGTCCAATGCATCTTCGACTTCGGCTTGCAGCAGTTGAAGATATCTAGTCGAATTAAGCGTTTGATTATAAATAAATGGACCTATCAAACGATTTCCCAAAATACCGCACCACACGTTAAATCCGAATCGTTCTTGGAAACGCGATTCTCGAACTATTTTCGGATTTTCATTATTCCAATAATGATAATTATGCCGATTGTAAATGCCGTTGTTTGTGAATCTACTTTCATCGCTCCAAAGAATTTTTTAGAAAAAGAATTATCGTTTGTAACTTCATCCAGGTACCATCTACAAAATGTAACTCTTCGAGCATAATCATTCTCTTTGATATGATGGCATATCATTGGCTTATAAGGATGAAATTTCTTCTTTTTAAAACATAATGTACTGAACTTCTTGCCATACCACTGTCATTCGAAATTTTTCTTACTGAAACGGAAGGCTCAACATTAACAGCGGCTAGAACAGCTATTTCAGCATCCTCATTGTCTTTTTGATAGGTTGTAGGACGAATGGCGGTGAAGGATCCACCTTGTCGAAGATTTTGCTCGAGTCGGGAAAACAAAGTTCTGTGAGGTTGCCTTCTTTCGGGGTATAAGTTGTGATATTCATTTGCTGCCGCAGTTGAATTACGATGGCATCTTATGTAGACAACAAACATGTCCGTTTTTCATGGTTTGAAAACTGCATCATCAATTTTGAATATGAATAGCTTACTACAACAACTACAAGTTCTGACACGATACTACTGTAACAATATTATTGACAGATTTGATGTGCAGTTGTTTGTTTCTTAAAAATTTGCAATCATGGATAGTGTGATGTGCTTTAAAATACATCTACAGATCTCAAAAACGATTTTTCTTTATATCTTCTAAAGTACACAAGATAAATAGCTCGAACCTTATATCGTTGAAAAGGAAAAAAAATCAAGTAATTCAACTGTATAAAAATAAATTATCATTTCCATTTAAAAAATGCAACTTTGGGTCATATTTCGCTACTGATGCAAGCAAAAAAATATTTTAATGACGCATATTATTCAATATCTAAATGTCTACAACTTTTATATTTACATATTTTGATAGGATAAATAGTGTGGATTCTACGCAAGTTTAAAGAAAATGCCGATTTTCACTTTTTTGCAATATCTAGTAGGCAACGCATTTCTTTGGAAAAACAAGAGAAGGTCTGAAGAGGTAAGATAAATACCTCCATATTGTTCCATTTAACCGACCCTGTAACTCTTACCGTTTCCAAAATACCAATGGTGAGCATCGAATTTTGGACACACTGTATATATATATATATATATATATATATATATATATATATATATATATATATTTGTAAATTTGGTTTAGGTGGTATATATATATATTTCCCTTATTTTTACTATTTACCTCCTATTAATAAATTTTTTTTTTTATTCAAGTAATCTAACCCTTGCTTGTGATTGTGTGAATGTAGATCTAAAAAGAATCGTAGAAGTATCTTAAAGTCATTCATTGATTATAAACGCTGCCAAAACTAATGTGATTGTGTTTGGTCCAGGTCATTTGCAGAACGGATCATTTCTGTAGATACTGTTAAAAATTTAGGAATAACAATTGATAAAGATTTACGTTTCTCTGAGCATGTGGTGCAAATTCTTAAAATGTCTAATGCGGCACTCGGGTCATTATATCCTTTTCGACATCATCTCATTATTAAGATTAAAACACATTTGTACGATTCTTTAGTTCTATCTAACCTTAATGTTTGTGATGTTGTCTATGGCCCGTGCTTGATTGCTATGGACAAGTACCGCTTACAACAAGTCCAGAGATCTTGTCTGAGACATATTTATGGCGTAAGAAAATACGATAAAATATCTCATAAGCTAAAAGATTCTGGGTGGCTGACGACTCACAACTAACGATTGTTGCACACCACGTACATGTTTTCTAAGATTGTTAGTGGTAAATGTCTTTGTCTTATGCTAAAGTTTTTTTAACTTCTCAAAAAATATTAATCAAGGTTAGGTGTAAGAACAGCAATGCTGAACCTCGCCTTGCGATTTAATTATTTTGTTTAACAAAAAAATATAGTTGAATAAAGACATTATTATTATTATATTATTATGTAAAATGAGAAAAAGCAATTATTTCGGTAGTGAAAACTCGGGTTACGACAAGTTGCTAATTAATCTTCATACTTTTAGGTACCAAGTTAAAAAAAATCAATGTTATCATAAACTTTGAACAGAAACATATTATTTATTTAATTGGTAGTACGTATGTTAAACATTTACTTTCACAATTTATTCTGATTTACTTTTATATACGAACAAAAATAAAAAGCTTTGGTGATACGTAGATATGACAGATGTTGCTTGTAGTTGCACAACCTATTGGGGTTGAAAGGTGTTTATGTAAACTTTTAAACTTATGAATTTAACAAGTGAAGGATTTACTATTAATATATATATTAATTTTTTAATCTAGGTCACTTGTTCATTAAACTGAACTAATACCTAAGTATGTATTCATTTTCAATAACGACCAATATTTCAATCCCTAGCTGAGATTACTTTTTGGTCAATAAAACAACAAAATTTAAGTTAACCCATGACTGAAATACTGATAGTAAATAATATACCGCGTGTCCCACGGAAAAGTTGACATAGCCGTTTACAATGTTAAATTATTTAACTCATAATTCTGGCAGAATTTCAACACAAAACAACACTTATTTTGTAAGGTCGATAAAATATAACAAAATTTATAAGATAATAATAAGTGTTTAAAGCCTTGGTGGACAAACCGGTTTGATTCCGACTCCCGTAACTTTTAATTTATCGATGTTGTTATATTCATTTTTATAAAATTACTTTAAATTTTATACTTCTAATCATTACAAAAAATTAATAATTTTTTAATGCTACAATTTTTTTACCCGACAAAGCTAAAAAATAAAAATAAAAAAACTTGCAGTAATTGGAATCGAACCTGAGTTTTTTTATCAAAGCACTCACTACCTTACAAAGATTTAACCAACACGTCCACCAAAGCTTTTTTTCTAAATGCACCATACCGGTTAATAAATAAATATTTAAAATACAAACTGTTTTTATTAATTTTTTGTTAAAATGCGTTCTAAACACTCATTATTATCAAATCAGCATCATAAAAAAATAGGTTACTGTATTGTGCAATATAAATTATTTCAAACTTTAGGCAATCATTAAACAAAATAGAATAGAAGTTGAATTTACACCATAAGCAACTTTATGTTTTAAGACATCTTTTTAGATGCTAAGTATGTAATTAATTAATAACACTAACAAAGTACACCACAAACAGTTTAAAACTGTTTATAACTTATAATCAATATTTCACACAAAGTTAATATACCGATTATTTACTATTTTAATTTTTTTTTACAAAATTGTTAGGAAACAATTAGAAGTTACAGCCATAACAATAAATTTTTAAAAAACTTTGACACCGAACTTAAGTATATGGATACCCCGTATCACTATCGCGTCGTGATATTTTCAAATCAATAAGTGTATGAAGAATTATTATACACATTTACAAGTAAAAACAGTTATTGATGAAAGCATTAATCATTTATTTGCCAGGGGTCTCATTACGATTTAGAAAATACAAATTAGTAAAACTGTAAATAAACTATAGCGTATACGTTGCTTTGCGGAATAAATAATCATTATTTTTTTAAATAAACTTTTTTTTTAACTAAATCCGTTTTTTTAGAGTTTGTTGGCAATTTTCGTTTTGATAAGGAAAGATTTCTTGCAAAAAAATAATAAATTGTCCCATTTGTTTTAGGGTTTGTTGCTACAAATCTCATAATGGTCTTCACGCAAGAACAGCAAGTTTCTATCGTGAAATGTTTAAAATCGATGAATTTTAGCAGTACAATATTTTTTGTATGAGGAAACTGCAGTAAAGAATCAAGAAACGCACTCAAAAAGTCATTGAAAATGTTTAGCAGGTGATGAGTGAAAAACCAAGCACTTCAATTTGCCACCTATTTCTACAAATAGAGCTCTCTATTGAAACCTGACATACAGTTTTAAGAAACGACTTGGATTTGTATCCTTATCAGGTAAGTTCCGTTCATGAATTGGAAGAAGAGTATAATGAAATACAACATGAAATGGCCAAGCGAATAGTCAAATATTACTCTGTGTAAACGTTGCAAATCAAAGGTAGTAACGGGTTTTAAATGCATAAAATGTGAAACAATATTATATAAGTTGTGCTAAATTAGGTGGTGAAAGTTTTGTTAACGAGGGTACTGTAAATTGTTGTGCTATCGATGACGACGAGGATCAAGTTTTCTCGGATGCATTAAATTACATAAATGACGACGCAACAAAGTTGACATAAGGTTAGTGCAATATTTAGATAAACAAAAAGATGTTTTAATTGCTTATCTAAAAATCAAATTGGTGTTCTAAATGAAAAATTACTCGCTTATGATGCGGAATCAAAGAGCAAAACTGTTTTGGCGAATAATCAGACAAGACAAGGACAAGGGTACAGTCTTGACCTCGACGACATAAATGCGGCAAATGTATCAAAGGTTAACATAAATAAACAAAGCCATAAATAAGACTGTGATAAAAAATAGTTCATTGGACAAAAGCAATACCAGAAGTCAAGTCCACCAATCTGGCGCCAAACTCAAGCAACAAAAAAAAGCCACAGTTTTCAAAGATTAAGTTGCTGTTGAACAATCTGATCTAACTGAAAAAAGTGAATGGACTACAGTAACAAAAAAGCGTAAAATATTTAATAAAATTATTGGAAAAAACTCTGTAAGCACAAATAATTTAGAAAATGCGTTGACAGGGGTTCCAAAGACGGTTGCTCTTCATATCAGCAGACTAGATCCAAATTTAAAAGAAGCACAATTTTTGAGAAAAAAATTTGAAAAGCATTAAAGTCACTAAACCCTGAAATATACTCGTCGTTTACAATTTTTATTTTAGAAAAAAACTTAGAAAAAGCAATGAATCCATCAATACGGCCAAGTTATTCTAAGAAGCAGGAAGCGAACATCTCATAACAAAGCCAATTGTAGGAGAACTAAAAAACAGAAGATGAAATAAATTACATGAATTCAACATTTTGTTAGTGAATCATTTAATAAATATGATGTAATCTGTTTGTGTGAGCATTTTTTAGTGTCACGTGAAGTCGAAAATTTATCATTGATTAGTACAAAGTTATATGCCATTACTGTAGACCTAAAACCCATCGCGATGGAGAAATGATTCTATGTAAAAGCGATTTAGATTTTACCCTTTACGTTTAAATTGATGATATGGCCGTCGAATTCTATTGTCAACTTGTTGCGGGCAGATCAAGTAAGAAAAATATACTTCTAAAACGGTTTAAAATATTAATTTACATGATTATTTCCTTCGTCTGTCAAATTTAAATTTTCCACCAATCACGTACTTGGAAACTGTTTTGACGCAGCCAATCAAAACGAAATAAAGCGATTATTTACCTTGGTGCTAAATAGTCGACTATTTGGTCATCGTCCTCAATATTCACCTGAAGGAATTATTTTTGACTCACGAAATAATCTTATTAAATATAACGCGACCTTGACAAATTAGCTACTATTTTATTGCTACTAAATTTCTCGTAATTTTACAATTTGTCTCGACTTAATTTTGGCATTCAATAATCAAATCAGATTATTAATGCCAAAAATCTCAATCGAAGAGATCTCCAAAAACTCGAAATTTAGATGCAACAAAATAGTCAGCTAATTGTCCAGGTCTTGTATATAATACTGTCGATTATTATTTAAATTATTTTAAACAGTCCTGTCAGCCAATCGTAATGAGAAAAAATTTGAAATCGACCAGTAGCATCAAAATTAGACTGACTATTCGCTAGTGACTAATTACAGCAACTATTTTTTTCCGTTGTTTCATTGGATTTTTGTTTAAATAAATGCATAAAAAGTTAGCATTTGTTGTTAAGGTAACGCAGCCATTTCTCTCAATATAAATAATAAAAATTCTTACAGAAACCAACATGAGTACGAGATTTGGTCAAGACTCTGCTGATTCAATACAAACAATTGTCGAACAAACAACACCGGTCAACACCAAAAAAAGAATTGTACAATTACTTACACTACTAATTGCATTGTTAATTGAAACAATTGTAAACATTCTTAATTGTTTAATAAAGATACTTACATACTTGTTTAACATTTTGCGACATAGTTTAAAAAACAATCATGCCGAATTACATTCGTGGTTATAATTTTTATTGGGCTTGGTCCACTCGTGGGATTTCCATTGCAACAGAGATTCGTGAATCTAGTCACAATTACCAAAAAATTATCACCACTTATGTAATACTCTTGACAATTCCTCTACAAGTGTGCAAAATTTAATGATTTAATAAATTCGTTCTCTTTCTAGTAACTATTAAAGAAAAAACTAGACTAAATAACTCTATAGACAAGATTTTGGTTAATTTTGAAAACATCTATGAAACCGAGGTTTTTAAACCCAGTTTATCTGTTCAGTAGTCAAAAAGAGAGTGTACAGGGTGTCCTGTTTCAACACATTTTTATGCAGAACCCAATCGAAGGTTAGAATCTCCTTTTTTAAAAAAGCCTAGAAACTAAAAACCAAACAGAATTATTTTATTAAACTTATAGTAAAAACCACCAACCAATAACGCGTATATATATTTATAGGTCACCCCATAATAATTTTAAATACCTTGAACACCTATAAATATATATGCACGCGTTATTAATTATTAATTTACCTAAGACTAATAAAAATAAGCTCTGTTTGGCTTTAGTTTCTAGGCTTATCCCCAAAAAAGGAGATTCTAACCTCGATTGAGGCAAAGTGCCGACTATTATACATTTCTGGAAAGCTCTTAAGAGTGGAATGTAAATACAAATTGAGATACAGGGTGTCCCATTTAAAAATCCTAACTTTGTTAACTTTCTCAAAAATGGAGACACCTAGAAAAAACTAAAGCACGTCACTGGATTCTGCATAAAAAATGTGTAAGATTCCGTTTTTTACCTAGTCGATAACTTATCAGATACCTGAATTACAGAGGGTGTCTGAAAAGCAGCACTTTTCAATTTCACTCTGTATTTCAAAAAACGAAGAGAGGCTATAATAAATCTGTCTGCGCCATCGTTTGTTTTACAAAAAAGTGACACAGTTTCGCGAATACCCCAAAACTCGAACTGCAATAATAACGGAGATACCCTGCAAAAGTGTCGAAAACAGGACACCCTGTACAATGTGGTCTATTTTCGATGTAATTGAGGAGTTTCAGGTATTTTTCAAATTGATGGAGAAAAACCGTGGTCGGGATTCTTGGCCCGATTTTTGAGACAAATTCAATGGTCTAAACAGCACTTCGATATCTCGACTCGTTTGGGAGATACAGAGTGTTTTGCGTTTTATGCCGTTTTTTAAAGCTTCATAACTTTTTGTTTGTTTTTTGTTTTATATATGCAATTCAATGGCATACTCAAATTTATTCTAGCTTAATTCGTTTTTGAGTTACAGACCAAACATGCATTTTTTTAAATGGAAACCATAGTTGGCTATGACTTCATTGATTAGAGTATTTTTTTAGCTTTCTGAAAATATATGGTTTTATATATTTATCTCGGCAAATAAGGAAAAGATAAACGATTTTTGGAAAAATACCTCTTGATCAAAGTCACCTATGAACTTTTGTTTACTGCGCGCATTCCTTGCTAGTTTTTTGACACTTGAGGCAGTTGTCTCAAAAATCGGGCCAAGGGTCCCGACCACGGTTTTTCCCTATCAATTCGCGAAATACCTGAAACTCCCCAATTACATCGAAAATAGGACACCCTGTACATGTAAGAATCAATAAGCGTCAATATAACCCGATTAATATGCTAACGTTTTATCGACATTTAGAAAAGACTGATTGAGAGTTTGTAAAGGAAAACATAATAACGTAAACAAAAAATTGACTATATTTGTTGAAACTGTAATACATTGTTTAGATATTTAGTTTTCCTTAAGTCATACAGTAATGCACCTAAAAAATTCTAAATTAAATAACACACGCGAAAACTTGTAATAAGTCGATTTTTTCGATTTCGTTAAAGAATTTATCCGCTAACACAATATTCTCGGGTATAGTTAATGTAGTTTTATCAAATCGCGTTATTGGTAAATTTGCGGTAATTTTTTCTAAAAACGTTAATTTGGTACCAAGTTCTTCATGCGTCTACATAATACGCGTGGAAGTTCGATTTAAATCGTTTGTGGTTGATAATTTAACTCCTATTAGCGGAACATCGGTTTTACTGATTTTTAAATTGAGCTTATTGCAAAGCGCTTTTGTGATAAAATAATCTAATAAAGTTCGACCAGTATGCCAATTACCAAATTCGTTCTTAATAAATACGATTTCTGGACAATAAGACTTGCTGTTCTCGTTTATTTTAACATTCTTGATTCTCATTTCTGTAATGAAATTAATCATACAATGTTTGAAAGCTTAGTGCAACCGCTGACAAATTACACTACAATATACAGGTTGTTTCATTTAAAAATTTTGAGATATTCTTTAATTATAGTTTTGCTTCACCTGTATAACAAAAGATACGATATACCAATCTAACCTAGGAATCCCACAATATTACCCACTTAAAAAATATTTACAAATTTCTAGATTTAGTGAATGGCGGAATGACAGATTACGGATAATTTTTGTAAACTATTGGCTATAACATACAAAATACTCAGTATAACCAAGTAAAACCATACATTTTGAAAAGCTTTTGAACGTGGGAATTCAATTTTGCAATACAATACAGGGTGTTCCGTATAAAAAAATGTAAGATAATATAACCACACATTTCTGAAATACCTCATGTATTCAATAATATTTTTAGAGTATATGTATTTGTTTATGATACAACTTTTGAAAATTCTATCGTCTACCATAACTGCGCAATCGTCTGAGACCAGAACTATGGGACACTCTGTATGTACAGTGTTAGGGAAAAAATGCCACTTGAAATTAGAGCAAGCAGTGTCGTATATTTGTTAGTAAAAAGTTTTATTGTGTCTGCTTGGCGTACGAATTCTCACTGTGTTTCCTGATATTAATTAAACCGAAAATTGTGCTTAATATTTAATTGTCGTTTCATATACACTAATTAAAAAAAACCAACTGGACAAAGAATGTTTTCTGTATTTTGTTGTTTTTGCAGTATGTAGAAATAGTAAAGCTGCAGATTACCATTTTTCTTGATTTCAACACATATCTTTATCTAGTAGATGAATTTATATTAAGACATATTTTTTGCATTCGATCAAACTTTAGTATTTCAGCGCTACAAAATTTAAAAGTCAAGTAATGATTTTAGGTACAGACAAATAAGTATTTTGTGATTTAGGTGTTTTTTTTAAACTATTTACGTTCAGATTAATTCGCAATGCAGTGAACGAGAGTAGCTCAGTTTGCTGCACTCGTCGTGACCAAAACTCGCTCGTACAACAATATATTATACATTTATATAATAATATACTATTTCAATAAGTATTGGTTTAAGGAAGAAAACAATTGACATTTTTATTTATTTCTTTAATTAGTTACAGTAGCAGAACCTACAGACTGTCTGCAAGAACAGACGACCAATAACAGGTTGAGACGTTGAAACAATGTACACATCATATATTGTAATATAACATTGAATTAAGTATAAGTGCAAGATTATTTGTTATATATATATATATATATATATATATATATATATATATATATATATATATATATATATATGACATTTCAAAGTAAGTAACGTCAAATTTAGTGTATAATTTTTTTTGCTAATACGAATTGTTGTTTACAGATACAGTAAACTAATTGCATTATTGAAGAAACTATGTGATGGTTATAAACCTAAGAAATCGAACATTTTTGAATCTAATATCATTCGATTTATAAAAGAAGCTCCCAATGATGATTATTTGTTTATGAAGGTTGTGGCGGTAATGGGTTTATATGGGGCATGCCGGTCTGATGAATTGTATAAATTAGAGATGTCTAATATTGATGATGGAACATCAGTAATGATCGTTCAACTGATTGATACTAAAACCAAAAAAGATCGGTCCTTTTGTATAACTGACCAGGAAGTGGGTGTTTTAGACATCATAAGAAAATATATCGGCTTACGTCCTAAACACGTTCCTCATGATAAGTTTTTTATTAACTATAGACAAAAAAGTGTACTATCCAGCCTGTAGGCATAAACACTTTATATAAGTCCCAAGAAAAATTGCCGATTTCCTAAATTTACCGGATTCAAAAAAATACAGTGGTCATTGTTTTAGACGATCTGCAGCCACAATGATGGCAAACTCAGGGGCTGACATGGTGACAATAAAGCGCGCAGGGGAGATGGAAGTCATCATCGGTAGCTGGAACTTATATAGAAGATTCAGTACAAAGTAAAATTGAAGTTTCAAAGAAGATACTACTTGGGTCAACGAGTGGGATCGTTAGTAATACTACATCTTCTGTATGCCAGTCTGTTCACCATTCTGAACACCGTTCTGTTCCGGACATCCATGTTTCGGGAAATGTGAATTGTACGATCAAGTTATTATCAATGAAAGCACTACAGATAATTAAGTTATACCTAATAATAATTATTTCAAATAAAAATAGATACCTACTTAATTAAAGTATTTTATCTATCCTTGCTGTTAAAGTTCCATTTTATCTACCTCTACGGTTAAAATGGTACTTTAATCTGGTGTTTTGAGTTGAATAAAGTATACTTTAACCTTCGCAATAAAAACAAATATTTTTTAACTTAAGAACACACATAGAAAAATTAAAACTAAAAAAAATAAAATATTACTTTACATTCAATAAAAACACTATGTGGAAGTACTGGCGACACAAAAACAATAAAAATTAATTTAATCTGTATTTTTTTAATTTTTTATAAAAAATATTTATAAATTAAAATTATTAATAAATTTAAAATTAAAATTAAATATTTAATATTTTTTTAAAATAAAATTATATTAAAAAAAAAATAAAAAACATATAATAATTATTTTTTTTTTTTTATTTTTTATTATTTATTAAAATTATTATTATAATTTAAATTAATTATAATTATTTTTTTAATAAAATTTTATTAAAAAAAAAATAAAAATAAAAAATTTAAAAATAATAAAATAATATTTATGTAACAAGGACAAAAAGTGCACTTTTATGTATCGCCCCCAAGACTGAATTTGCTGGCCGAGGCGTTAGCCGAAAATAAAAAAAAAAAAAAAAGGAGGCGTTAGCCGAAGGTATATCAACAAACAAGCAGAGTTAATAAAAAGCACTTTTTCCGAGAAGTATATTAATTTTCCGTTGACCTTAAATTAATTAATTTTCTATTTATTACCGTTTACTGAAAACAAAATGTTTAGTAATTTTAAACAAAAATTTTACGTTTGTTCTGATTTTACTGTACCTAATGTTCACTTCACCGTTCAGTATTGTAACATTTGTGTCAAAATTTATTAAAAGGAAATAAAAGCTTTCCGCGTTCGAATATTGTACCGATAAAGCATTTGTTTACAACAATCACATAATATTTTATAAGACACTTGATTATGATAGGTAATAAGGTAAAACAAGTACTTTTTATAATTTATTAAAATAATAAAAATTACATTTAGGTAGTGTTATTTTGAAGTATATTTAAAAATGTAGTTATAGTTGGAAGCCTACCCTCAAAATTAATGCATTTCTTTAATTGTTTATGATAAAAGATGTAATGAAGTTTCTCCTATTAAACACATTAAAGTCGATTCTTACTAATTGAACATATAATAGTTATAAGACTGAGTTTGTACCGTGGTCAGACTTATAATCATTTTATATTCAATAAAAATATTGCCTTACCGTAATAAAGTATGCAAACGTAGTTTTTTATTCACTCGAAAATGTTTCAAAAATGTAATAATCTTCTTTCAGCTTATTGAAAACTGTGAAATTCACCTTGTTTTGTGTACGAATAAATCTTGAACCCAGTAATGTTGATAAACTTATATGATTCTATTTTTGTTTTTCCTGCGACAGAATCAATATTCAAATGATTTTCTACAAGTAATTACTGTTCTTGTGTTTTCCATTAGCATTATTACTTATTTACATCAATCAAATACAGTAATAAGAAAGGTACCCATAATTAACTCACTTCTACTGTAAGTTTTGTATTTTATGATCGTGAAAATTTTGTATCGGAACTCCGCTTCTGTATCAAAATGTTACCTAATAAAATTTCCTAAAGCAATCTCAAGTCGTATGAATTCTGTCTTACGCTTATAAATGAATAACTTTTAAAGAGAAGTTAAAGTGTTACATATTATGAAAACAATGTATCGAGTATTGTGAGATTACAACCAGGCTCTTCTATATGCTTCGCACATTGTAGAAACTATAAACAATTTATTAATATCATTTTAAAGCACTTAAAATCATTTACTTGTAATTTGAACAACAAATTGTTTTTGTTCAAAGTTGTGTGGGATTGAGAAATTGAGGTTATAAATGGAAGTAAACAAACAATATTCTGCAGTATCTAAAATGTTTCAGTATGTACCTAAAGTACTGTAAGTATCCTATGTAGTACTAAATTCATCCTTTCTAAAAATGGGTTTTCATACTGGTTACTTCGATTTTATTTAATTTGACATAAAATAATAATTGACATTGACAGATGTTTGCGGACGAAAAGTGTTTGCGTGACGCTAGTGTGTTTTGAGGACGAAAAGTTATTCGTTTAAAAAGTGTTACTTTAAGATTTATTCAGGAGTACGTAAAACTCAATTTTATAATGAGGTCGACGGAAAGATTTTTTTTATTATTTTGGGCCAATGTTGATACAGACATTGCCAAGAGATCAATATTTACATGTTGGGACACCTTATTATATGTTCTAACGATCTTAAGTAAAGCGGAATTCATCCATAAATTGGATTATATTGATCATACCAAAGAGATAATGGACTTTTAGAAACAATTGAGAATTTATTGAATTATTGTTATAAAAACCATTAATGAATTTATATAATTCTGTAAGGTCCAATAAAGCCCTTTTGTCCTTTAAAAACAAAATATTAAAGTACAACAATCTGTTGTAGTAATTCACTCGAATATTAATTTTACAAAGAAAATTTAGAAAGCGTCTCTGAATTAATTCAATTCTGTTTACATTAATTTTGTAAAAAGGATTCCAGATAACACTTAAATGTTCCAGGTGAGATTGGACATGAGAAAAAAATAAAATTTTTAATGTGGAGATATTATGAAAAAGTTTTGTTATACGACAGATATATCCTAACATTTTATTAGCTTTGCTAACAATCTGCGATTGTGTCGCTCTTTTTCTTTTTTTAAAGTTGGTTCCCCAAAGCTCGCAAAATTTTTTTTCTTCCCCTTTTTTTTTTTTTTTTTTTTTTTTTAAAAATCCATTTTACTTTTCACTGTTCCCATAATAACAAAAACAATTAATTAATAAGTACCACTGGAAAAAAAAAAAAAATACTCACTTGTTTTCTATTTGTTAAAAATCAGTTATTTGGCCTATTTATCAAAAAAACATTCCAAAATCAAAAAAAAATCAAACCTCTACAACTTTTAAAAAAAAAACCCCAATCTGCTCTATATGAAAATCAAAAGTTAAATTTTTGGTAAAAGATAACACCTAGAACACGTATCCTAGTAACACCTCTTCTAGAATATTATTTGATTTTGTCCTGTTAAAAGAAAATTTGTGACATTTACTCACATTTAAAGATATTTTGTTTTTAAAACACCAGTTAGATAAACAATATAAATCGTCCTGTAATATGGTACAATCTGACAGCGACTCTACTTCTCTAAATAGTTTTAAGTCAACCGCATACACTAAGAATGAAGACTTAAAGTCTAAAGTAAGATCATTGGACTTGTAGCCATTGAATACTAATTGTTTTCTACGTACAAGTTACGATTGGAACCAGTTTAGTAATGTACCAGAAACTTCAAAACCCCTCATTTTTTGTATCGAGTGATTTACTTTATCAAAAGCTTTGGAGAAGTCCGAGTATACAGCATCAATTTGTGATTTCTTATTAATAGCACTAGTGATGAACTCCGAGTAATATAATAAATTGGTTAGGGCAGATCTTTTTGGAAAGAAGCTATGCTGATAATTTGAGATACGACTACTGATGTGGTTTAAAAAAATTTTATTTATATGCAATTCAAAAAATTTTTCAAAAAGACATAATTTCGATATTGGGCTGTAATTGCTTATATTTGATTTGTCTCCTGTTTTAAAAATAAGAGTTACATAGGCAATTTTCCAATGAGCAGGAAAAATACCTTCATTTAACGATTTATTATAGAGGAAAGATAGAGGATATGCAATGGTGTTGGAACATATTTTAATAAAAAAATGGACCAATGCCATCTGGACCTTTGGACTGATTAACATTAATATCTACCAATAACTTTTTAACGTCAACAATGCTACACACAATTTTAAATACATTATTCGTAGCAGGATAATCGTAGTGTAGTAATAATTTATTTGTTCATTTTTTTCGTAAACAGATTTAAAATAGTTGGAGAAGAGATTGGCACAATCGGTAGGATTATCAACTATAACTTGATTGTAGTGAAAAGTTTTCGGGAGTGTATTGTTGGTTTTACTTTCTTTAACAGAAGACCAAAAGTGTTTTGGATTTGATTTGATGTTTTTCTCGATGTTCTCTATACAGGGTGAGTTTTTTTCGATGTTTAGCACAGGGATCTCGAAAACTAATAAAGATAGAGAAACAGTTAAATTGGGAAAGAATTGTATTTTTACAAGATCACTAAAATGAGTCACTCGTTCTTTCAAAAAAATGCACGGCTAACTACTTATTTTGAAAAATAAATTTTTTGGTAAAATCGTTTGAAGTATGTTGCTTTGTTATTATTGACCTTATCAAAAATTTATAGAAGGAAAAGTTTTAGGTATTTTGTGATAAAATAATAAAGTTTCTAAATTTTTATTTAAAGTATAATTTTTTGAGTTAAAACACAAACTTCTGTTTTTTTAATAGAAACGATAGTCGGCTATGACTTCAAATAAAAATGCATTTTCAACGATTCCAATGATATACCATGTGTCACAATTATTTTTATAAATAAACAAATTATAGCAAATTTTAGTTTAATTTTTTTATACTGCTGGGATAGTATGCTGTGAAAATTGACGTAAACATCAGTTATTAGCAAGTGAAAATCACTTAGTGCCATATGATAGAGTGTTAGATTTTTGTGTCATAAAAAATGTAGTACAACCTGCACAACGATACTTCAAGCTCTATTTTGATCGTCGATAGCCTTCTCTACCTACCTGTAAAAGACTATGATAATTTGGGGCAATATGGATCTATCTGTAGATCAAAAAAATATTACAAGCAGTATTAATGAAGAGGCAGAGGTAAATGTACTAGCATGTGTCCTGCAAAATCCATCGATTTCAACTCGAGAAATTGAAGCTGAAGCAGACTTATCACAACGTACAGTTGTAAGAATACTAAAAAAACATAAATATCACCCATATAAATTGCCAGTTGAGCAAACACTACATCCAGGTAATTTCAATAGACGCATTGAGTATTGTACCTGGTTTACTAACATGTGAGAAGCTAACTCAGTTTAAATTTAAAGTTTTGTGGACGGATGAAACGCAATTTACCAACTGCGGCATGTTTAACAAGCATAATCCGCATTTTTTAATGCAAAAAAGTCCGCATTGAATAGAGAAGACCCCAAGTTAGATTTGGATTTAATGTTTGGTGCGGAGTCATTGGTTTAGGAATTCTTAGTCCGCATTTAATGGTATACTGACGGGTGACCGTTACCTTCATTTTTTACAAAACGATTTTGATTACATGTTAGACGAATTACCCTTGCACCCACGTGGTATGCTCCAATTCTTTATAAACAAAACTATCGCACTTGGTGTGCTCGAGTTTTGCACACTTATTGTACCCACGAGAACTATACTATAATTTTTTTTGGTTAGGTGGATAAAATAGTTGAGATCCTAAGAAACAACTTTCCTTTTTAACATTTTTTTATCCGACCTAACCTTAAAAAGATAGAAGTCAAAAACTGAAGACCTTAATTAACACATTGGAAAATGTTCCCATACAGTGTCGATGTCAACTTTTTGATATGTTATTCCTGACGGCCTAAACTTAATTTACGTGAAAAAAAATCTCCAGTATACACGAGTTTCACTCACTTTTCTCTTTTGACTGGACTACCAGTTTAACGGAGAAAATATGATATTGAAGATGTCATAGTTTGCCCTAAGGAACTGATGTTTCGATGAGTTATTTGCAATATATACAAAAATCTAAAGTAGGTAGTTCAATAAAAGAGAGGAATGTTGGTTATCAATTACAGATAAAGAAAAACTGCTACTTAATGTAGACCCTAAAAAATATCCGAGAAAACTAAGTCCAGTAAGCGCCCATTATTATTAGGA